>CAJQZJ010000594.1:6352210-6363426 GCA_907164525.1 Lophiomys imhausi
GTGTGTGTGTGTGTGTGTGTGTGTGTGTGTGTGTGTGTGTTATCTGTGTTGGAATATCCAGAGCTTGCTCTAGTAGGATAACTGAGCTATGGTAGTACCATATTGCCCTGGGTGCTGTTGACTGTATTCTTATGCTGGCCTCCATTTATCAGGGGGTAAGATTATTGTAGGCTTAAGTGTAGATTTCTGAGATTATCTTAGTTTGGGATGTTTTTTCACTTGCTTTCTATTTCCTCTCTGGTCTTCTGGCCTGAGTCACTTATGCTTCTGGTCCAGTGAACTTTCAGTTCCATTAGTATGTCTCTGTTTAGATTCTGGCAGCCTGCATGACATCTGTGGTTTTGGACACATTGCCTTTGTGGTTGTGTACTCTGGGAACTGATGTGGCCTCTGGGGTACTAGTATTGCCTCTGGAGTCCCTGGTACCTAGGAACAATGAGGTCTCTGGAAAACCAGGAGTCCCTGGTACATAGGAATATTGTTGCCTCTGGAAAAGCAGGAATCTTCTGCCAGAGTTGTGAGCTGGGATGTGGAACTAAGGGGCTGGGGTGCTGTTAGGGTGAAATTGAACATTTTAATGGTATATTTTGCACACCAATAGATTGGCAAATATTTACTTTGCTAATTTCTATTACAACTTTATATAATTTAATATATCTTTTGTGTTACTGTGAATTGATCCCAGAGGCTCCCATATTGTGGCAAACTCTCCCACTAAACTGTGTCTCCAGCAGCCACCTTTCATATTTAAAAAGAATTATTTTTGAAGAGATGGTCTGACTTGAGCCCACTCTGTTACTCAGGCAAGCCTTGAACTAGAAATCATGCCTTAGCTTTCCAGTTAACCAGAGTTCTGCTTTGTGGCACCTAATCCAGCACTTTTTCAGTACGAAAAATGTGCAAACCTTTTGGCTCTGACAGTTTTCCCTTCACCCTCAATGCTTTCATTTTTCTGATCATTCCCACACCACATCTGTTACTTCCAGGGATGCAGGAGCAACGAAAGAACACAGCATTTGGTCACGTTCTGCTGTAAATCCACATGCCCCAGTGTGCACTTAGAACACACTTCTTTTGGCAGCCAGTATTTTCACAGAACGGCATTTACTTTGCAAAGAATAGAAAAAATGAATGGTTCTGTAAATATGTCCTTAAGCCATTCACTGTTTGGATTTCTATCCCTGACACTGAACAGAGACAAGGATTTTAAAACATGACATATGGTGAGAAGCCTCAACATTCTGAAATACCTCTATGAGCATTTTCTAATGAAGATGTCAGACTGTCCTCCCTGTGTGCTTGTTTCTCTTGCATTAGTGAAGGCTTTTAACATACACTTTGAATTTGGGACATCTGTTCCCACAGAGATAGTTAGAAACCTGTAGGCCCCAACTTCTAGATGTCCCTTTAAATTCATAGCAAGTCTTTCCTCCCTCCACTTCCTTCCCCAACCTTCCCCTTCATATAATTTATGAGTTCATTGTTGTACTGCAATTTTCTTCTCAACTGCTCAATTCAGTCCTTTAGCTAAGGCACAAAGGCCATGATCGCCAGCCTGTATTTCTGTTCTTACATTTCCAGTTGTCATCTTGGGCACTAAAGCTTCTGATTGCAAATCCTGCTCACTTATTAAATATCTATAACTATTATTTTCCTCACTTTAAATCAACCAACCTTACAAAATCTTTTATCCTCTGCAGTCTGGCACAAGCTCAGTCTAATAAATAATTAAATAAAGAGTGAATGAGTATTTGGGGAAACAAATATGTTATTATATAAAAGCCATACTTATCTTTGGTAAAAAAAATAAATTCTTCTATTTCCTTTGTTTCTTCTATTAGACATAGATATTACGGTCTCTACATGCAAAGTAGATTTTCAAAAGCTCAGCAACTAAGATAGATCTTCATTTTTGAAATCATAGGAGTTTGTTTGCAATATAATTTGACCACACTGACTTAAAATTTTTGTATAACATTTAGCATACAATTTTAAACTATATTTCTTTGTATATTTATGATGTGTGTGTGTGTGTCTGTGTGTGTGAGCACGCGCCATGCTGCTATGGTGGAGGATAACTTCACAGAGGCAGTTCTGTCTGCCATGTGGCACCTGGGGATTCAACTCAGTCCTTCAGAGTTGGCAGCAAATGCCTTTACCTACCAAACCATCTTGTTAATCCCACACATTTTCATTAAAAGCCTTAATTAAATTTTTCAATTGGGCCAAAATACAAGTGACATAAAATTTAGTGTCTCAGGTATTTTAAGTATGCAGTTGAAGAATAATGAATAGATTCACATTGTACAACCACTGTCTATCTTCTGAGCTCTGCCTTGTAAAACTAAAGCTCTATGTTTGTTAAGTAATGCCTCATTAAGCCTGCCCCCAGTCCACTATCACTTGCCATTGTACTTTTCATCTCTATGAATTTGATTATTATAAATATCACATATAAATAGGGACATGCACTTTTTTGTGACTGGCTTACATTACTTAGCAAAGTGTCCCAAGAACTCATTCATGTCACTACATATACCAGCATTTCCTTCCACTTTAAAGTGGAATAATATTCATTTGATGTTACTGTGTTACTTTTTCCTGGGAAGACATGAACAAATGTTTATTCACCTCAGATAAAGTACCAAGGGTGAGCGAAATAACAATTCTACCTAAGTCCAACTTGGAAAAGCTAATGATTTTATTGGGCTTATGTACAGAGCACATGTGGAGGATTACTAAAAAAAGGGAGGGTATAGATGGGCTGCAAACAGTTGCATCACTGAAAGTGATGCATTCTTGATGCATCAAGAATGATGACCTCTTGAGGTTTTTGAAGACCACCTCTCTATCTCTGTATATTTGGATAAGCAAATGTTGCTTGTCTCTTAACAACTTGATTTCTGGTTAACTTAGAAAACATCTATGATAAACTATGCTAGTACCTAACAAAAAGACATGTTTAAATAACTATTAATTTGCATTTTTAATTATCCTAAACAATTTGTGACAGTTGCTATCAAAGGCCAATACTTCACACTACATTTTTAAGGGTTACCTAGTAGAATACCTTAAAAAGGGTTAACCTTAATTTTGTATAAGTATACAAAGATCAATACCACTGTAGCCAAATATAATCTTAATTTTGTATCAATATACAAAGATATATGAACATATTCAGTTATCTGTCCCTTTTTCTTTATCATTCCTATATTATGTCTACATCGCAGTTTTTTTTAAGTCTTTTCTCCCCTATGTAGGAGAGAAAGAAGGATAGAGAAAAGAAAAAGAGAGCAATTCCTGGGAAGGGTCGAAAGAGGACACTATGATGGAGATGTAACCTGAAGCAACAAATAAATAAATTTATATATATATATATAAAGGTCTTTATGGTCCTCTTGTACCTCCTGCCAGAGAGTATTACTGCCATTACCACAGCCATTTTTGCTTTATTTTGTTTTGCTTAATTAAGTGTCAGGAAAAACTATCATTACTCCATGATAGTGATTGGAAAGGCTTATGCTAGAAATTATATATCACATTTTGCATGCTGAGTTGGATATAGAACTTTAAACTCATGAAGATGGTTAGATAGTTGAATGTTAAAGTCATGTGCCAAATATGTATGGACTGGACATTGGGAATGTATGCTCTCATAATTGTGGCTTAATTATTTCTATTGTTTTGTATTGTATTTATTGTTATAAGAGAAAGAGCCATTTGTTGAACTGAAGGGGGGAGCTGCTGGGGAGAAAAAGATATACCTTAAACTTAAAAAAATAAAAAGGAAGGGATGGGTGGATTGAGGGGGAACAGGGTGGGAAGGTGGGACTGTAAGGGAGAGTAGGGAAGGGATTGCGATTGAGATGTAACTTGAAGAAATAAGAAATAAACAAAAAATATCGCCAGACAGACCTCCATAGTGGTTTCACAAGCCTGCACTCCCACCAGCAATGGAGTAGGGTTCGCCTTTCTCCACACCCTCGCCAACATGCGCTATCATTTGAGCTCTTTATCTTAGCCATTCTAACAGGTGTTAGGTGGAATCTCAGGGTCGTCTTGAGTTGCATTTCTCTGATGATTAAGGATGTTGAACATTTCTTCAGGTGTCTCTCAGCCCTTAGGGATTCCTCCTTTGTGAATTCTCTATTTAGCTCCATCTCCCATTTTTTGATTGATTATTTGGTTTCTTGGCATTTAGTTTCTTGAGTTCTTTGTAGATTTTAGATAATCAGATGTGGGGTTGGTGAAGATTTTCTCCCAGTCTGTTGGTTGCCGTTTTGTTCGAATGACAGTGTCCTTTGCCTTACAGAAGCTTTTCAGTTTCATGAGGTCCCATTTATTGATTGTTGATCTCAGGTCCTGAGCTGTTGGTGTTCTGTTCAGGAAGTTGTCACCTGTGACAATGAGTTTGAGGGTTTCTCCTACTTTTTCTTCTAGTGTCTTTAGTGTGGCCGGCCTTATGTTAAGGTCTTTGATCCACTTGGAATTAAGTTTTGTACAAGGTGATAGGTATGGGTCTAATTTCATTCTTTTGCAAGTGGACATCCAGTTGTACCAGCACCATTTGTTGAAGATGCTGTCCTTCCATTGTGCGTTTTTGGCTTCTTTGTCAAAGATTAGGTGACCTTAGGTGTGTGGGTCCATTTCTGGGTCTTCAATTCGATTCCATTGATCCACTGGTCTGTTTCCATACCAGTACCATGCTGTTTTTATTACTGTTGCTCTGTAGTACAGCTTGAAATCTGGGATGGTGATACCTCCAGATGTTTTTTCATTGTACAGGATTGATTTAGCTATTCTGGGCTTTTTGTTGTTCCATATGAAGTTGAGAATAGCTTTTTCCAGGTCTATAAAGAATTTTGTTGGTATTTTGATAGGAATTCCATTAAATCTATATATTGCTTTTGGTAGGATAGCCATTTTTATTATGTTGATCTTACCTATCCATGTGCATGGGAGATCTTTCCATCTTCTAAAGGCCTCTTCCATTTCTTTCTTCAGGGGCTTGAAGTTCTTGTTATATAGGTCCTTTACATGCTTGGTTAGAGTTACCCCCAGGTATTTTATGTTGTTTGTGGCTATTGTGAAGGGGGTTGTTTCCCTTATTTCTTTCTCAGTATATATATTTGTTGTATAAAGAAGGGCTTCTGATTTTTTTGAGTTAATTTTGTATCCAGCCACCCTGCTGAAGTTGTTTATCAGCTGTAAGAGTTCTTTGGTGGAGTTTTTGGGGTCGCTTATGTATACTAACATATCATCTGCGAATAGGGATAATTTGACTTCTTCATTTCCAATTTTTATCCCTTTGATCTCCTTTATTTGTCATATTGCTCTAGCAAGGACTTCAGGTACTATATTGAAGAGATATGGTGAAAGTGGACATCCTTGTCTTGTCCCTGAGTTTAGAGGTAATGCTCAAGCTTCTCTCCATTTATTTTGATGTTGGCTACTGGCTTGCTGTATATTGCCTTTATTATTTCTAGGTATGGTCCTTGTATGCCCGTTCTCTCCAGAACTTTTAGCATGAAGGGGTGTTGGATTTTGTCAAATGCTTTTTCAGCATCTAGCGAGACATATCAGCTCCTGACAGCACCCCCTATTCTACTCCAAGTAGAAGATAAGCATCGAAGAACCTCCACTGTAAGATGGTTGAATTAGTGGCAAGCCTATCTCTTGGCATGAAAAAACCCCTTGCACCAACTTCAGACAGACTGCTGTCCAAAATGGACAAAACTTGGTAGCAGGGAAGTCGACAGCCTAACTCTGCCAAGACAGGGTAGGTAAGTCCTTCATAATCCCTGCTCTACAACAAATGTCTGTCAGAGAAACAGGACTCAAAGGCTGAAGACTGATGCAGGAATGTATGGAGAGAAAATGGGAATTGTCCAGGCAGTCATTGGTATGTCCTTTCTTAGTTTTGGAAGCTGCAGGCCCTGCACTTCCTATATAAGCAGATATATTTATCCCTCTCAGGTCTCTGAGGTGGTTGAAGAATAGACAGCTAGAGTCTCATAGTTAAATTTTGAGTTGTTTAAGAATCAAGAGGGTGTTATAGATCTAAGAAGATACTCTTAAAAGTGTGTTGCAAGTTAGTATGAATGTTGAGTCAGATATAGACCTTTAAACTCATGGAGATGGTTAGATAGTACAATGTTAAAGTCAGGGGCCAAATATGTATGAACTGGACATTGGGAAGGTATACTGGGCCATTTAACTCTCACAAATGTGGCATATTTATATCTGTTGTTTTGTATAATACTTACTGCTATAAGAGAAGGAACCATATGTTGGACTGAAAGGGGAAACTTCTGGGGGGAAGAGGGTGGAAGGGCGGCATAGGAAGGGGGAATAGGGAGGGGTTTGTGACTGAGATGTAACTTGAAGAAAAAAAAATAAAGTATTTAAAAAAAAAGAAATAAACAAAAAAAAGAAAAAAAGACACCTGATTACAAACTCCTATTTATACAAACAGAGCACAGGATTCCAATTTCTCTTTATTGTCATCATTATCTGCCTACCTATCCACTACCAACATATCTTTTTCTCCTATTTGTCTGTCTGTCTGCTGTCTGTCTATCTATCTGTGTATCTATCTATCTATCTATCTATCTTCATCTTTTTTATTCTATCATCTATCTTTCTGCAGTCAGTGTACCAAATATCATGTCTGTCATCTATATATCTAATGAAAATTCATATATTTATCTGTTTATCATATGTCTATCTACCTATCATCTGTATATTTCTGTTTTATTAAGAGTAAACACTTTCATAGTTGTGAAGGTAGAAAGATAAAAAATTATATTCAACTTTATTATACATTTTAATAAGTACTGTGTTGTCTAACACATTTGAAAGTTGTTGTATTTCAAATGTATTCCAATAAAAAAATAAGCTGTGCTGGCTATCCATGAAAAGACCAGCAGTCCTGAAACATAAGCTTCTATCTCTCCCACAATACAGCTTTCTCCATTAGTGATTTTCTAAGTTAGAAAAGGCTCATAATCAATTAAGTCTGTCGAGAGAAACAAATCAGAATGGGGAGTTAGGTTTAGACAGTTTAACAGATGAAAATCTAAATTTATTCTATTGTGTGATGGCTATCTTGTCAATTTAATTGGATTGAAGATTGCCTAGGAAAGACATATGGCATTATTCAGAGTTTGTCTTTAAGGCCATTTACAGAGAGGATTTCCTGAGGAAGAAAGACAGGCCCTAGATACATAGGCTGGAGGCCTGGACTGAGTAAATGGAGGTAAAGGAGAAGACGGCTGGCACAGGAGCTGTCTGCCTCATGGCTTATATGATTTGAACATTTCTGCTCCCACACAATTCAACCTTGTTGCACCACCCACCTCGACCCCAGAAACATGCCTGTCTGTCTGTCTGTCTCGAATTGTGCACCATCAGTGAGAAAGTCACACTTTCTAACATCTCTAATTGATAAGATTTTGTTGTTTTCCTGACTGTGTTTTCTCTGATGATGACCCAAGTTTTCCAAATTAATTGTATTTATAGAGCTGTGGAGGGATATGGTGCTGTTCTAGATTAACTTATTGCAAAGTTTATGTGTAATAAGGTGAAGTGGTTTGTTTGCCTTAGGCCATATATCTAAATAGTGCCTTTGCATGTCTTCACTACGCATCTGCTCTTTCCAGCACAAATAAAGAACTTCTGACTCAGTTTCTCAAAGTCAATTAAAATTCTCACCACTCTTTGAGAGGCTCATCCACTTCAGAAACTTTTAAAGAATCACCTTTCAGAAAGACTGAACCAAACACTTAGTCTCAAGCTCTACAATTAAAGATTAAAAGTCACTGAATTGGAAACAGACACTCAAGAATCAAATTTATAAGTAATCCAGGTTTTTCTGAAAACACTGTTCACAGGTTATCCTCTGAGAATTACTCTTTGGGGCAATATTTAGAATCCCTTGTCCTAAGACAGTGACCTTTGCAGTGTAGGCTCTGGACCAGTTGCAACAGGACCACCTGAAAACTGCAAACTCCTAGACATCTTCCAGCTCCCAGTCTTCCCCACCTAGAGGCCACTGAGTTGAGAATTAGAAGTCATGTATTAACAAGCTCTTCAGGTAAGTGATGTTCCTGGAGTCTGAGATACAGTAGCCAGGATACAGTTGGTTCGCTTGAGTCAAAACATGATTCCACTGCTTTGCAACTCAACAAGAAGGAATCAGAGCGTCACTGATATCTAGGGAATCTAAAGTCTTTATCACTGTAGTGAACAATATGTAAAGAATTTCATATATATATATATGTACATATGTATTATGTATACATATAATACGATATGCTATAATACTGCATGATATCAACATACACATGCTTGAATTATTTAGTATCAAGGCACAAACCCTGTCCCATGCTTGTTCATTATTTGCAATTCATCAACCAGTCAAGGTTAAGTGAGGGATACATCAAATGGGAAATATTGCTGCACTATGGTACTGACATCTGTTTTGTCAGAAGAAAACACCACTTATGCGCTTGCTTTACTTCTCTACCTGATGCCCTGCCAGCCAGAGGTCTGACATTAAGCTAATTATCTTTCTTTGCAAGTTGATGCTTATCTGCTCATATTTCTTTTTTCAGTTCAAAAGCACCAATGCCCTGGCTGCTTAGACACTGGAAACTGAAGAGTAATTTTTATTGCCTGCATTTTTCTTACCAAAAGGAATTAATTACTTTAACCCTCAATGTTGCCTGCACAGTCTCTCTCCTATTAATTCCTACTTTTCCCTTTCTACTCTCCGTTTAGCAACTTATGTCATTACTCTCTGTGACTGTGGAAACAACTAACATACCCCGTCACCTTCTACCCATCAATCTTCCCTCACCATAGCACCAACAGTAATCCATCTTGGCACACAGGCTTTTAACTGCCCTTCCATAGCTCAAATTGTTTGCTCTGGCATTTAGAGGTCTCTGCAGCTTGGCATTACTCACTCCTTTACTCTTCATCTTCTCCTTCATTATTTTCACTGAAAGAATGCCTACAGCCTGTCCTGTGGTGTCAACCCAAAGCCTTCCTTTTCCTGTCACGTTTTTCTCTTTGGCAAAGGCCATTACTGGCTTTCTTATACACCCTCCACATCCTCCCCACCAGGTGCTGCTCACCTCCTTCCAGCCATGGTTCTTTCCACTACCTTCGTTTTTCCATCTATGAGCTGAGTGTTTTTAAGTTCTGTATCTGTAATCACTGGGAGTTTTACCTGGTTCCTTTCTAGAATTTTTAGATTTCTTATGAACTGCTTAAACACATCCATCCTCAGATCTGATCCTATTTTACTGTTACACTTGTCTGTGTTTGTCACTTCAGATTCTGTTCTACTTGGGGTGGGATTTATGCTCACACACTACATTGACTAGTTTCTCCCTGTGTCTCTAGAAACGTGTTTTAAAAAAAAATCAGTGTTCTGTAACTTCAGTGAATTGAATTTTGAAAACTCTGTTTTAAGCTTAGTTCTTAGTGTTTTTTTCAACATGAGTGAATAAAATAATTTTTATTAGAATTCAGTCAAGTATTATTTGTGAATTCTGAATCTGTGATTCTAATGATACAATCTATTCACAATCTTTAAAATCTCAAAGTATGATGTTTTATTAATAGACAAAACTCATTGATTTCCATCTGAACTTAGACCTACATGTTTATGTAGCTAAAATCTGTGACTTTGTTTAAGAGAGATTGAAATGAGAATAATTTGGTACTTTTGCCTTGTGTATGTTAGGCAAGTTCTCTGAGACCACTATGCCACACCTCAGCCCAAATCATGTTTTATATATATGTATATACATATACATATATATATGTGTGTGTGTGTTATGTATATTACATGTGTGTTATATATGTTACATATATACGTTATATATACACATATGGCTACACATGCACACACATATATATACATATATATAGTTAGTTAGCAAGATGATAAGTTATATATTCCTATTTTATGTCTTGTATAGAAACTGAGGAAAAGGCAAGAAGGACAGCCATAAGCCAAGACTGGAGACAGGCAAAGTTAGCTGCTCCCTTAAGGGTTTGATTAGAAAAATACCCAAAGCTCAGGATTCTAAAGAAAACTGTAAAAAATCATCACCATCATCATCTTCATTTATTTGTTTGACTTGTTTTGAGATAGAGTCTATTACATAGTTGTAGATTTCCTGGAACTCACTATGTAGACCAGGTGGGCCTGGACCTCACAGAGATCCACCTCCTTCTGCCTACCAAGTGCTGGGATTAAAGGCATAGACCACAATGCCCAGCAGTAGCATCGATCTTTATGACAGAATTTGGTGTCTCCTACAGTTTTTTATATGATACAAACCTGAGAAGTGTGAGAAAGAGGCAGAGTGAAAAATAAGAAATAAATAATAAATGAAATGAGAAATGATGAAATACATGAAGACAGATTTACAAAGTATCTTCACTTTATCAAATGCAAGTATGATTAACAATTCTGCCACTGTTGGTGTAACTCACTGACTTGTGCTTGGTACAGTGTGTGCATAAGATGTATAGTGCCCACAGACTGCAGTTTATTATGTTCGTTATTGGCCTAGCTCTGAAATGCTGGATCTACATTCTGTGTATTCAATTCTTTTCTAGATTTAGTTACAAATACTCTGCCACACTAAGGACAATTTGCCAGTTCTCAACAGTTTCCAAACTATGCTTTCTTAAACATTTTCTTAATAATCTAAGACAATATGTTCAATTTAGTGGACAGTGTTTCTGCTTTCGAGACAATGTGAATAGGAGTTTGATCTCAAGTTCCCTACTGACCAGTCAGCCAGCCTGTTCCTCATGCTGAGATGTTGCTAGTTTTGTGCCCCTAACTGTGGCAGAGAATTTGTAACTCACCATAACAGAGGAAGTATAAACTAAACTGTACAATAGTAAAAAGCATTTAGAATCATTAAACTGGGGGAGGGGGTGGATAAATACTCAGTTTTTTTTTCTTTTTTCTTTTTTTTGACATTTGAAGTAAAAGCTTATTGCTGTGAACATGTAAGTTTTATTTTGAAAGAAAATGGAGACATTGTCATGGAAAGTAGAACCTAACTAATTGCTTTCTGTAACTGCTTCCTGTTCCCAGCACACAAAGCCAGTGACGTGCCTGGCTAACTTACAACTTGTGCCTTAAGCTTGAACACACAGTCTGCTCAGCAACACATAAATAGGTG
>CAJQZJ010000594.1:6363436-6415142 GCA_907164525.1 Lophiomys imhausi
GCCTTACATCTGATTTTGAAGTTTGTCAGTCTCTCTCCTTGTGGGAGAAATAGTTCTACACACTGTGCATAACAATGTAAGAACCAAGACTCTTAAGTGTTCACCACAATATTTGTTTATCATCTAGAAATATACTGTCTGAAAATCAGGAGTCTTATCCAGAGCTGAACAACAGCTTCCACTGTGCATCTTTTCTCTCTCAGTTGGTGTTTAACTCACTTTTCTAACTTACAAGCCTCAATGTCTTAAAATCATTTTTTCATATTTTTCCTGTTTCCATACACTTTTCTCCTAAGGCTACAGAAGGAAGAGTTAAAATTATTCTAGATTTTCTCCCCCTCTTATATTGTATGTATAGTCCTATTGGTTCTTTACAAGAGGTCCAAGTCCTTAGACCTGCTGCTTGTTCTGAGACCTGAGATCAGTATCTGTTTCTTGGGTCTTGGTGGGTATCTTCTCTCTGCTTTTCTGCAGCTACACTCCTTTTCCCTTGCTGTGTCTAATGTGGAAATGTCCCTGAACTTACTCTTCTACCTGACACTACCTTGTGGCTCCCCACTTTCTTCAGGGTATGCATTGCATTCCTTCCAGCCTTACTGCTGTCTGCTGGTTCCGTTTCTTTCTGACTTACCCTATTTGACGTTGGTGTTTCTTATATTTTCCTCTGACTTCCCAGGGTCTTATCAGGGCTTGTGTAGGTTTTCCCCACACAGGTCTCTGGATTACTCCTCACCATAGTTATTCTTACATACTCTAGAGCTTTCTAAACCATGCCATTATGGAGCTTGCATGTTTTTTCAGTTCATCTGTGTTTTGTCCAGGTCAAACGTTTGTTTCTTTTTATAACAAGATAGCATTGTGCTGTACAATAGAGCATGTAGAGTCTATTTATTCTCTTGGTGACAGTCAACTATGATTCAAGTTTGGAGAAAGCATGAATAAAACTACTGTGAAAATTGATATGCAAAGAGATTTTGGAGTTTGTTTCATTTATTTTAAGCAGACATCCATGATGCACAATCGTAATTGTTGTAGTAACTGTTTAACATGGCATTAGCCCTTTCAAATATATAATTCATAATCATGACTTATTTTAGAACATTTTTACCATTCCCAAAGGAAACCCACTATTAATTGGTTAAATGCATCTATTCAGCTCCACTTCATGCACTTAGCAACCACATATCTACCATCTTTGTAGGTTTGAATATTTAATACATTTTGCAATAGCTAAATCCTATAATATCTGGTGTTTTATAATTGACATGTTTTATTTGGCATCATGTTTTACTGGCTTATCCCTGCTGAATATTCTTAAAAACTTGTTTCTAATTGTCAGATAGTATGTTATTATATGAAATATATCATTGGAAAGAGGCACAGGCTTCATTCTGTACAGCTATAGAGGAAAATCTAGTTCCCAGAGTTTAATGATATCATCAATATTAAATCTAGAACAGCTACTTCTCCTATACTTTCTTTGTTTTCTTAGAGATAAAAGTTGAAAACAAGACAAATCAAAATGTCATTTGTAAATTATATTTGGTTGAAAGGAAATATAAAAATATGTGTTTGAAGAATTAAAGCTGCTTTGTTCATAGAGTCTGTTTGGGACTGGGAGTAACTAAAACCTCTGTTGACCAAGCATGATGCATAACAACTTATATTTTATTCCTAAACATATCTAACTTTCTTCCCTTCATGATGGAATATGCTTATTTTTAGAACACATATTTATTTCTATCTCCATCATACATTTATTAAGTGAATTTTCATACACTGTTAATTTCTAAACTTGAGGGCTATTTTATCCTAAAATATTTCTACAAGATGAAACTATAAAAATAATTATTTCATTAAAAACTGGAGAATTATATACATTTTTTAAATTTGTATTTAGTGAATATATTGATATATATAGATCCTGGAACCAAAGATCCTTGGAAAATGGCTTATTTTCAGATTGGTGCAGAGAAAGTAGGTGATACATCATGTCAAAAGCTGAACAAGTTCTAAAATAACAAAGGAATCTGATGTTGTGTGTAAAAAAGCCAAACTGAAATGTATTGCAATAACATAACCTGATTTTAAAATTGTGAATATATGTGAGAAAAACGAGTCTATTCTGATACACAAGAACAATCCAAAGAAAACATGGCAGTAGAGAAGTACACCTTCCTTACAGGGCAGTCCCAGTGATACGTGTAGATACTCACTCCATAGGAACCCTAGCCTGCCCCATTGTGTGCTGGTGGGGAGGGAGGTAATGTCAATGTTGTTGCTTCCTGACAAGATGTAGTAGAAGGGCATTCCTTCCCCACATCAATCTAAGCCCCCAGTATCCCTGTTCAGTAACAAACAAAAACATCTGACAAGCTAAACTTTAAGGACATGCTCCAATATGCTTGACAGTTATTTCTTAAAACTACCAAAGTCATGAAAAATAACCAGATAAAGCTGTCACACTCCAGAGCAAGCTCATGACAAGCAACAACTACATGTGATGTTTTATCCTGGGGAGAATCTTGGAACAGCAGAATAAAGACATCCACAAAGAAAAACCTAGATAATTTTGGGGTGTAATCAATCAGACTACAACAATGCTGATACCTCAGCTTTCAAAAATGTTCCTATGGACATAAGATGGTAACAGTGGGAGAAAAAGGAGAAGGAAACTAGGTCTCCATCACAGCCTTTTGAAACTAGAGCTACTTCAAAGTAAATATGCAGAAGAAACATAGATTAATTTCTTCATTCTTCTATTTTAAGCACTTATTATAAATCAGAAACTGTTATTTCTGACCATTGAAGACCAAAGTTCAGTTTATTTTCCTCTCCTGCCCCATCACCTTTCCTATAAGGTAGGAAAGTGTAACCTTCCTACCCTATATCAATATATATTTGCATGCAAAGCTTATGCATTAAATAAGCCATAAGTAATTACAATCCATGTCTGGGGATGGTTCTTTTTCCTTTGTTTAATTCTTATATAGTTGGTATATATTCAACTTCAATTTTTTCTCAGTGGTCTAAGTCACCTTTCAGGATGCTCAAATATGCTCAACATTGTATTTATTTTTATATATTTTGTTTAAAAAATAAACCAACATCTGCCTAACATTTTCCTTCACCATTGTTCTGCATGCCTTCAGCCTGCCACTCATTTCCTGTATCTTGCTGTTCCTTCACAACTTTAGGAGAAATAGGATCCAATAAATTACTTATGAGATGCCAATTGGAGACAGAACTTTGTGACCTGTATATATGAGTATATCTTTATCCTCATATCTTTCAATATTTTAAATGGACTTTTATGGGGTATCTAAGGTGTCTGAGGGCAAATATGAAATACATTTTGTGCCTCTCTTTGTCTGGCCTCTGGTTACTTAGAACACCTTTCTTGTCTCTGGAATCCCTTTGTGATCCCCTGTGCTCTGTAGTGTTGTGATTTATTTATTGCCATCTTTTTGAGACTGCCAAGCTACAACTTTATGTTGTTCAGTTTACAATTTTCAACAATTATTTTTCTTTTATTTTACAAATTCTACTTTTGCTTTCTTTCTGGAATGTTTTAGAATTTTTATTGGGTCCTTCTACACATATTTATTCATATGTTTTTATATTTATAGATTTAAGTTCTGGGGAAATGTCTATACTTATCTCCTAAGATCTTGTTTCGCATGTCTATCATCCCACTCTTTAACCTCCTGGCCCTTTTCCTTTCTGAATGATGAAAGTGCTGTTGCCACCATTGCCTTGTCCTTTATTGGCTTTTCCTCATGTGCAGACTGCTTCGTCTTTGCTGATTCGATCATTTTAATATTAAAAATGTTGGCTTCGGGAAAAGTTTGAGAAGTGCCTCACGTTACTGTTAACTTGCTTAACCATTTTTCCATTCTTATTTGGGCCCCCAAGCAAGTTTCCTATGTCTCAAATCAGCAGGAAGCAATTTTAATTTAATTTTATCCTTCTTTCTCTCCTATATAGGGGGGGAAGAAATGAAAAGAAAAAAATAGGATATAGACATGATGCAGAAATGATAAAGAAAAAAGGGTAGATCATTGAATCTACTCAGATCTTTGTATATTGATGGAAAATTAAGGTTCTACTTGGCTACATTGGTGTAGATCTTTGTATTCTAATAAAAAATTAAGGTTAAGTCTTTTTAAGGTATTATACCTGTGTAATTCTAAAAAATGCAATGTGAAGTTCTAGGCCTTTTCATAGCAACTATCACAAACTATTCAGGATAATTAAGAAATGCAAACTCATAGTCATTCAAACTTGTCATTATGTTAGGTACTAGTTTAGAGTATCACAGATGTTTTCTTTTTATTTATTTATTTTTTTGCTTGTTCTGAAATGCAGTTTTTTTAATGTTTATTTATTACTTCAAGTTACATTTCCATCACAGTTCCCCTCTCTCCACCTCTCCCAGTCCCACCCTCCCACCTACTTCCCCTTCTCCCACCTATCATACTCCTCTGGTGTGGGGTGCCCCTACATATTAGCCCCTTTCAGTTCAGCAGTCATATGAGGGCTAAGAGCTTCCTCTTGCACTGGGAGCCTACATAGCAGCTCTGCTAGGGCAAAGTGACCCACTAACAGGTAACAAAGTCTGTGTTCTTGATCCTTTTGGTCTGTTGGTTGTAGGATAGTTATTCTGTACTATATAGGTAAAATTCAATTATAATTGAATATATACCATGTGCATCTTTCTGGGTCTGAGTTAGTTCACTCAGGATGGGCTTCTACGTTAATCAAAAATCAAGTTGCTAAGAGATAAGCAACATTTGCTTCTTCAAATATACAGAGATAGATAGGTGTTCTTCAAGAACCTCATGATATTTGTAGAATATGACATTTAAAGATGTTTTCTTAACTTAAGATTTTTTTATATTGAGAGATGTCAGTTCCTGACAGCACCCCACATTCAACTTCAAGTGTATGATGAACACTGAATATTGTCCATTTGGAGATGACTCTATTAGAGGCAAGCTAGTCACTGGGCAACAGAAAGTCCTTGCTTCAACTGTAGACAGAATGCTGTCTGAAAAGAACAAAACTTGGAAGCAGGTAAGTCAATAGCCTAGCTCTGCCAATACATGAGGGCCAAGTCCTTCAAAATTCTTGCTTTACAATTGATGTCTGTCAGAGATACTGAGCCAAAAGCCTGAAGCTAGATGTTCCCATGGTATAGAGAGAAATTGGGGACTGTCCAGGCAGCCAGTTGTCTGTCCTTTCTTAGTTTTGGAAGCTCCTTGCTCTGAACTTTCTGTTTATTCAGATATATTTATCCTTCTCAGGTCTCTAAGGTGGTTGAAGACTAGATAGTTATAGCTTCACAGTTCAGTTTTAGGTTGTTTAGGAATTAAAAGTATGTTCTATGTCTAAGAAGATGTTTTTAAGTTGTTAATGCAAGTAAGCATGCAAAGTGAGTTAGGTATAGAACTTTAAACTCAATGAGATAGATAGATAATAGAATATTATTACTACTTGCAAATACATATGGACTGAACATTGAGAATGTATGTTATACCTTATAATTTTCAAAATTGTGGCCTGATTGTTTTAATTGTTTTGTATTATATTTATTGTTATAAAAAAGAGTCTTTTATTAGACTAAAAGGTGGAGATGTTGGGGGGGGGAGAAGATATACTTTAAATTAAAAAAAAAGAGGTTGGGAGGAAAAGGGGGTAGAGGGTAGAAGGGTTGGACTGGGAGGAGAGTAAGGAAGGGGTTGTGATTGAGATGTAACTTGAAGACATAAATAAATGTTGAAAAAAAAGTTCACATCAATTGGTAATCTAATTCCAAATAATCAGCCCTGAAAAGATACACTTTCAAGTAACATTCTATGGACTGAATAGTTGTAGTTCTGAATTTCAGAATATATATTCTGTATATGTATTCTGAAATATATATATATATGTGTGTGTGTGTATATATGTATATGCATATGTGGGGGGAGGACAGCAGTGTGTATAAAATCAATTAAAGAAAAAGAGGCATTGAACTTAAAGAAAGCAAGGGATACATCAGAGGGCTTGGAGGAAGGAAAGGAAAAGAGAAAATGATGTAATTATATTATAATCTAAAAAAAAATAAGTATTTACAAAATAGATTGAAGAGGCTGGAATACTGGAATATGGGAGGAAATGGGAGAGACAGAAAGCAATTTGTATTCCTGAAGTAAATTCATCCTTACATGGAAGCTCAGGGAGGGCTGGAGCTACAGGGTTTCAAGGTTGACTCCTAAGAAATGAGAAGTTCAAACTCTACCAGGCAGCCATCTGGCTTCAGCTATCTTCTGTAATCTCCAATAGACCAAGACAGCTACCCAACCCCAATTCCTTTGAATGCTACTTCTTCAGCAGCATTCACCAAACTGTAGAACTTTCAGTTCATCACGTACCACGTTTCAACATTTCATTGGAAAAGGAGGTGAAGCCCTGCACCCATGCACTTAATGCCACTAAAGCTCCTTAAGAAACTTAAGATGATACCAAGAGGGTTGAAACACACAATTCCAGCATCGTTTCATCTCCCCAAACCCTGAATGAAAAGGAACATGACAGCTCTTTAGAGAAACAAGATGTGTGTTTTCCTAGCTCTGGGAAAGGCACTGAAACACACCATGGAAGAATTCACCTAACTCAGTGAAATTGAAGTGTATTAGATTTTACAAGGCCAAAGAAAGACAGTGAAATCCTAGAGACATCACTCAAAATATATATAGTACATGGAGAGAGAAAATTCCTCCGTGTATTTGTGCTTTTTGTTCAAAGTATTTAGAAATTTTCTTCAGAGCTCTGGAATTACATAATTTAACAATATGGTCATAATATTTCCTTTAAAAACACCCCACAAGACTGCTTTCCAATTGTAATGACTCGGGAATTAGGATGCAAATGTATTCTTCTGTCATGGAGTTAAGTGACTCTTGGGGATTTTAGGGGTTTTTTGGTTTTTTTCTCTTAAAAAGTATCAAACTATTTCTTCCATTTCTCAGAGGAAGGAAAAAGATCTAACTCTAACATGAAAATATGAATTTTCTTTTTATCATGATGCACTTTAGTATAAAATGGCTAAAAATTTTCTGTTACATGTTTCAATGCCATTAGAGTCAATTAGAGACTGTCATTGTCTTATCCTTAGTCTTTTTAAAAAATATTTATTTATTACTTCAGGTTACATCTCCATCACAGTGCCCTCTTTCCACCCCTCCCAGCCCCACCCTCCCTACCTCTACTCCCTCTCCCTTCTATCCTACTCCTCCGTAGTGGGGTGTCCTTACATATCAAATTGCCCCCCAAAGTTCAGCAGTCATATAAAGGCTAAGAGCTTCCTTATGTACTGGGGCCTACAAGGCAGCACCACCAGGGCAAAGTGTCTCAGTAACAGGAAACAAAGTCTATGATCCTGTTCCTTTTGGTCTGTTGGTTGTAGTATAGTTATCCTGTACAATATGGCTAAAATCTGATTATAAGTAATAGATGCCATCCATGTGCATCCTTCTGAGTCTGGGTTAGTTCACTCAGGATGAGCTTTTCTAGTTCCATCCATTTGGCTGCAAATTGCATAATTTCATTGTTTCTGATGGCTGAGTAGTATTCCATTGTGTAGATATACCCTCAGTCTTGTTGGAAGAGCCATTGAGCTATATCTCCTGTTTTTCTAGAACAAATATTTTTAGAGGGCAACTTGGAAGTTGTTATTAGGTATGACACTTGGTCAAAAGACCAAACAATATTTTAAATGTAAGATGCTAAGTTTAAACTTAGATATGTTTCATGAACCAGTCAAAAATAATGCTTAGTGCCTGAACACTGCATATAACTAGAAGCTGCCACCACTTCCATTGTCTTTGCCATGTGTACAGTAGGTTATGGAATCTACTATATCACTGGAAGGATCATTTCATGAAATTTCTCTGAGAATGTAATAGACCCTAAAGTGAACCAACTGGATAGCTCCCATGGTACCCCAGCATGCATTTTAGGCTCACTTGTCTCACCCAAACTCTGTCACTTCATTCCTTCTCTTCCATTGCCTGAAGCTAGCATCACCATGCTGCTTCCAGCTGTATGGTGGGAAGTAGAGGAGATCTCTAGAAACTGGGCTATCTTGTCCAGCATTTCCTCATGTGTTTCTAAGCATCTAGAATAAAGACTGATGCATACAGTGAATATTTACTGAATGAAAATCCTACATTCAGAGCCAAGACTCAACGGAGCTAGGCACTTGAAAGGAAAGCCTTTTCGCCTCTTTTCAGTAAGTTTTCTTTTGTGCTACTGAAAAATGGAGCAAATGGGGTTACTGGACTAGCAACAAGGATAGCATGTGATCACTCGTTACAATGGTGCCGACAAAAGGTACAGTCTGAGCTTCTGGTACTACACTACAAATTTGCAGTGTGGTCATACCATAAAACAGGAAAGTTGTCTCACATTGTCGCTGCCTTTCCCACTAAAAACAAATAGGCAATAAATAAAATAGAAAAAAAGAAATAAAATAGAAAATGGACAGAATGGTGAAGTCATTAAGGGAGGAACCATGGTTTCCTTCACTCCATTCCCCTTAGAGGAGCAGGAAGAGGGTTGGAAGTATCCCTTGTCTGGGAAGAGGGGCCTGGGAAGTCTGCTCAGAATGCAGGAAGGGACCCTGGTATCCTCTACATCACCTGTTTATTCAGGGAAAGTAGATGGACTCCACTTTCTCCCTGTATTATTACTGCCTCGTGCATCCTCCAGCTTTTGACATTCCTGAACTCCTGAGATTGCCTCTTGTTCCTGAAGCCTTGGTCTCAGCTGATTGCTTCCTGACTTTGTGCTTAGAAGGACCCTGACTGCCACCAGACCTCTGGACATCTGTCAGAAGTCAATGGTTCCCTAATAACAGTTAGTTAATTCTTGGGTCCTTCCCCAGAGACTCTTCTGGTAACTGAATAAAAAAGATAAAATTCTAATGAAATTTTAAAAAATGGTAGTGCCTTAGCCACCATTATTTCCTAATGCTAAAATTGAATTTGAATATCCCTTATGGTGATTGTTAGCATTTCAACTCTAAGACAGTTTGGGGCCAAAGTAATACCTGTAGCTTTATTGTAAGGGGAGAGTAAAGAGAAACAGAAACTATATTTGCTAAGCTAAATAAACACATTTAAAAATCTATCATTGTTTAAACATAATTTTCAGGTGCCAACACAGTCAAAAAGCATTAGATCATTAGCAAACACTACGAGAATTTTCAGTTACTTCTCATTGATTGTTATTCATTAATGAATTATACAAAAAGCCCTGAAGAAACAGGAAAAACTTAAACAAGGTGCTGATATAAACTAGCTTGTCAGAATGAGTGAGTGAAAATAAAATTGCTGAAAATATTTGTTTATTCAGTTTCTGCCAACTGATAATAAGATAGAATATAATAATGTCTTAGTAGACAATGACTTCAGATGGTAGCATGAATTAGTGAACTAGGGCAAGAGGGAGTCAGACCAAGACGGAGAAACACTGGAATGCAAGGGCCTATCTGATTAGAACAGCAGAGAGCCTTCTACTCCCTGAAGCTATCTGACAAGTCTGTGTTATACTATTAAAAGGACTAGCCATATGTGCGATGTCATAAGAGCAAAATTACAGGTACACATGCAGTGTAAAGACTGCAGTATTGCCACCAGTGCTTTCAGGAGATGTCGTTAGTCCCTCATCCACTGTCTTCTCCATATATAGACAGACTTCATGATGCACCAGGTGCCATGGTAGTGTTTTTCTGCTGTGAGCATTTCAGAGAATGTGTCAATCTGTGGGGAGCAAATGGAGTCTTGAGTGAATGTGACTGACTTCCATGAGCATGCTCACAGGGACCCCAATGCCTCAGACCCATCAGAATGGCAAAGCCTTCTGGTCTGAATAGAGATGTTTTCAAAAATTGACATTTCGCTGCTAAACAGCATCTTCCTCTTACCATATGACTGTAACTGGAAACCTCTCCTTTGCAGAAAGATCCCCTGTCAAGATCAACTAACTCACCTCCTCATTCAGCTGTATATAAATAATCCTCTTTCTCATTCATCCATAAAGCAAACTCACTGAGTTTCCAAGCTGCTATGCATGACCCACCCAAGATCAGCCTTTCTGCATGTGTGTCTTTCATATCTTTATTGCTAACACTCAGGTCAGGTCAGCCCCAAAGCCTTGCAAGGCTGTAACACCAAACAAGACACAGGATGCCTGTGATCTAAGATCAGCACCTCGGGATGTGCTTTGCAACCACTGGGCAATTAATCACAGTCTTTCAGTTTCCTTTTCCTTAGTAAAAACAAAAGTGAATGGTGCCTGTTCTTAAATACTGTGTGACGGATAGTAGAAATAATATGGAACTCTTTGGGAGACAAATTTGTAAATTGTAAAATCGTTAAATTTTACAAATTTTACAAAAGTATAAAAATTTAAGGTAAGGCTAATATCTAAGCAAGCATAAAATAAAACATAAGATACGCTCTTTATTTATATTATATTGTAACCTAACATAGACTAATGCTTGGTAGTAATTATCAACTATATAGAAAAGGTACTGCATATGCTATATTATATATCCTGAACATTGTCTTCTTCACAAAAGTTAAGATTTAGAACTAGACATGTATGCTAGAGGACAGACCTGATATTTAGATTCATGACTACCTACCCCCCTGCCCCCAAACAACTATTCAAATATCATTTCTTGGGAGGTGAATGTTAAAATGTGCTACTTGGGGGGAAAAGTGATGCCTCAATTACTTGAGAGCACTTGCTGCTTTTGAAGAGGATCCGGGTTTGGTTCCCAGCACCTATATTGTGGCTAATAACCACCTGTAACTCCATTCTAGGATATCTGATGCCCATTTCAACCTCTGCAGGCAGCAGGTGCACACTCTGGGCCTATACATACATCCAAGCAAACACATACCCATAAATTCGGTATAATAAATTCTTTAAAAAAAACAAGGTTCTGCTTTAGTTGCTTGAGACGTGGGCTAGCACCCAGTATAGAAGTCAAGTGAAATACATTGAGTCTAGTGCTCAGGAATAGTCAGTAGAGAGGTTGTTTAACTAAGTTTGTGGAAGAGCTACCCCAAATAAGAAGAAATGGACCTGGTGATGAGTCACATGACTCCCAAAGTCCCACTACAGATAAAGGAGGAAACCCAGCCAGTAAAGAGTACTGAAAAAGGCATGCATATTATGCACCCCTGCCATTTGTGCAGTGGACTGAAAGGCAGGTAGAGTAACTGCATGTCATGGAAATCTTGACACTGATTTGTTACAATGTACTCTGCACACCTTTTTCTGTAACTGTGAGGTAAGATAATTACCTTTCAGTCTAGCTAATAACAGACAGATAAGGATCACCATAGTTCATACACACTCATGGTTCGTGTGCTAATGATGTGAGAGAATGATGACTTGGTTTCACTACCAGCTGATACTTAGGAGGTTATATTGAATTCACCTTCACTACTTTTCTAATTTGTTTTTGTCATTTTCTGTAAAGAGAAATATTTAAGAGGTTTAGCTAACTGCCTCTATGTTTAAGGATATACTCTCTGGTAGTCTAATTGGCCACAGGTACTGTCTTATGTTAGATTGTCACAGAAAAAAATGGAGAATGAAAATTCTCAATATGAAAAACTTGATTCAAAGTCTAGTTCTGCCAAACTTTATACTCAAAGGTATTCCTAACATTACATAACCCTTAATGCACTAAGAGTTTGTTTGGTTGGTTGTTGTTGTTTGTTCTGAATTTGGGGTTTTTGTTTGTTTTTTGTTTTTGAGACAAGGTCTCACTAGAGTGAATATAGTGACCTCTGTCTTGAAGTTTCACCTACCTCTGCTGCTCTCGTGCTCAGTGCTGTAACGAAAGTCACATGCCACCATGCCTGCCTAATCCAGTTCATTTTGTTCAACTTTGAAAACTAATTCAATTTCTTAAAACATTTCCTTTCATCACACAATCAAATGTACAACACACAGATTGTGAGTCTCAGGAATGTAACAGCCCATGAGACCATCCTTATGAATACAACATAGTGATGGCATGCCCCATTCTCTGTTTGACAAATTGAGGCCACATGCTAAATGTGGTTCCTGTATTATACTCATGCACTGGGCACAGTAGTTACCCAGTAATGAAAGGGAGGTTAGGGGCTGCCATATGACTTGTCCCAATTTGCAGTGCCAGGAAGTGACAGAATACCTGGAGTTTAAGCTCAGATGTGAGGCTGAGTTTCAAACAACACTCCTGATATCTATGGAAGTTTGTCCTTCGGGCATCCGTACCAGGGACAGAAAATTGCCAAGTAACATTCATTTTGAATTAAATAAGATTAGTTTGATATAAGAAGAAGCTTTCTTCATTTTCAAAATTGATAGCAATTTCAAGAATGAAAATACTAGTGAAAGAATGAATTGTGTAAAGAGCATCCAAGCTGGTACACAGCAAGTATGCATTACAAAATGTTTTACAGCTGGAACACATAAATGGAGATGGCACTGAACAGAGAACCATATCATGTGATGTTGATTCCAATTATGATACTAAATTTCCTCTTGATGTTCAACAAACTATGAAATAGTTTGTTGACCACAGTTTTTTATACATGGAATAGAGTAGGATAGCAGTTTCTTTGTGCCTATCACATACATAGATGCAAGAGATGCTATATATGGCCATACACTAAACTCCTAAAAAAGCAGTCTTCAATAAAGCTAAGAGTAATGATATGCAAAACAATCAAAGTCATGTGCCCTTATATACCACAGTTCTCAACAAATCTGGTTATCCTGTCATAGCCATATTTGTAAGTACGGAAAACTATCTAATGCATTGAATCCCAGTTCTAAACTCATGGTATGTCCATTTAGTGGCAAATACTTGATCTCCTTGCTAATATTACTTTTATAACACTAGAAAAAAATTATTTGTATTAAAATACAGCCTTCATTTATTTTTTGACTAATCTTTACTGTGCTCAACAGTGAATCACATTATTAAAGAAAATAACTGATCTGAATGGTGGCCTTGATTTCATAATGCAGATAAGTCAAACAGATTATTTTCATAAAAGTTAGGTGGAAATTTGTTATAAATATGAAATGCTAAGTCCCTGGAAATTAGTTTGAACTTTACATTTTTTTAGAATAAAAGATCAACCAAAAATCAATAAATTAAACAACTTCATATTAAAACCCTGACTTTTTTCTCTTGATCAAATATAGGTGATTACCTTAGAGAATAACTGAGGTATCATCACACTAGAATCTGCAATAACTACATTATAATGATTTTCTTAGGAGGGCAATTAAGTGTAGAGAACTCATCCGCTGGGGAAGAAAAAGATGTGATTGCTTTTATTTACATAAAAGAGCATGCTGAGGGCCTGAGAAGCCTGCTGCTCTGACAATCTGAGTTCCATCCCCACGATGAGCATGGTTAAGGAGAGACTCAACTGCTGTAGGTTGTCCTCTGAGCTCCCCTTGCGTGTTGTAGCGTGCACAATATACACATACATCTGCACATGTATGCATATACAAAATAAATAAATAAACAAAAACATAAATAGAAATAAATGCAATGTTTAAAATTAGGAATATAATATAATTAGCCATAATCATGAAAGACCTCCAGGTAAATAAACGAGAATATGCAAATATAAGATTGTGTCAACCTATTTCATCGTTATCATTGACCACATTTTCAGACAAACAATATCCCAAATAGCTTCTGCAGGTTTATTGTATTCCACAAGGGATGCTTCACACGTTGCAGTAATGAAGAACATATTAATCAAAAATCTAATTGGTCTGAGTTTTGCAACTCAACAGGCAGTTCATTGGCTGGAAATACACAATTGTCTAGGGCTAAACATATCACAAAATACACAATATGTGTTCTTTCAAAGATTACTTAAATTCTTGTTAGTAAAAGATTTTTGCAAGATAGATTAGTATAATTGGGAAAACCAGACTGTCTCAGTTTATCATTAAACCTGCTATGGTGTTGAGTGAAAACTAAGGAGTAGTTCCATTTTTCTTTACTTTATAGGGGAAAAAAAATACCATGTAGACAAGTGAGATCATCTGAATAAGATTGACGTGCAGTCAAGCTGTCTTTCTGCCTCTTCTTTTCTCTATGACCCGTCTGAGTAAATTATTCAACTGACTCCTATGAATAAAATCAGAATACAGAATGATACCTAACCTCAAGTACACAAGGAAAGATGCCTCACTTGTGAATTCCTTTTCTTCACTCATCTTTACTTCCCTGACTCTGCTCTATAAACAAAAATATGTCATGCACTTTATAAGGAAAAAATACAAACACACCTCTTTTAAGGAAATATCTACAGTCTTGTACACCCAAGGTAGACGGTAAATGTAAACATTTGTAAAGCAGAATTCCTACAGCTTCCCCAGATATGAAGTTCAGGCTTGAATGTTTATAAAAATTGTATTTAAAAAGGCTGTTCACGACCCTTTGATCATTAATATTTATTTTAAAAGGGCATCTTTATATGATATGAAAAATACATTCCTTATATATTTTCACATAATTTCATTCTTTCAGGAGTATGCATGCATTTTAAAAATATTGGAAACTTAAATAAAGATGTTTTACTGTTCTGATGTCCCAAGCTTTACAAACCTGTCTTCTCTGTAGCATTCTTTAAGAGGCATATTACACTATGTCAAATAACTCTTAAGTAGTGATGTGCATCATATCCCTCCTGTGATCCTACTGGTACAGAGTAATAATATATGATGATGTTACTTTAAATAGATATTTCATTCATATTTTATGCCATATATGGCACTAAATATGCCAGATGCATATACTTTTTAATGTACCATTTTATTCAGTTTTTGTATGTAATCATCAGCTAACAAATCCAGTGTGGCAGTGTGGCTTTAAAAAGACTTGGTTTCCAGAGGCAGGCCTCACAGACTTGAGTGTAGACCCTGCTATTTACTAGTTCTGTGATCTAGAGAAAACAATCTAGCCTTTAATTTCTTCAATGGCAAATGTGACTTGAAAGTTTTTCTTAAATAGCAGCCAATCTAGGGAGATAAACACTTAGAACAGTGCCTACTCTGTAGTAATTATCGTGTGAGTGCTGGTGGATGCATTTACTAATGTGATTGGCATCAGTAGCACTTAGAAGGTAACTGGATAACTGAACATACATAATGTAACCCTGAGATAAATACTGTTTGTGTAGAAACAGATATCTATTTGTTCCTGATAGGACACTGATGGCAAAATAAGGGATGGATTTTACATAAATCTAGCTTGATGAACAAATAAATTTGTTGGATTATTTACAGAACATAGGTTTTTCAAAGGCCATTTCATCAAATCCAACACAAACCACTGTGACAGTTCCTGAACAATGCATTCTTGAGGATCTGTAGACAGTGCATTGTGGAGATTCTCTTCTCCAGCCTTTCTGTAGTGCTTATATAACCTGGGGGAAAGGCCTTATAACCTTATAGCAATCTGGGTTTCCTGAGCCTTGTATGTTTCATTGATTCACTGAACCATATTAGCATCCCTTTTCTTTCATGAGGCGGCATTTCAATTTGTAGGAAATAGCTACATGATATTTACTATTTGAGAAGTAAAGCATACCTGGCTCTATGTTTCATGCATGTCTATAATCTCAGACTTTGAAGTCAGAAACAGGAGAATTTCTAGTTCAAAAGTAGCCTGGGCTATATGGCTATGTTATGGAAATCAATCAATGAATCAATCAATCAATCGAAAACTCAGTGAATTACATGACAAAATGAAGGGGAAAAGAGTGTTGAAGCTAGAAGACTTGAGAGAGAAAGAAGCTGGATTCATGAGGACAAACCTGAATGAAGTAAGGAAGTGATGGAGGAGGGCCTGGTAAGACAGTTTGTCAGTAAGAGGAGAAGGCCAGAGGAAAGGCTATGAGCTGAAACAAGGTTGACGTTTAGGTGCACTTAGGGAAAGCAAGCTGTTCTGTGTTCTAATGAAGGCTAAGAAAGTACGAGGGGAATCAAAGAAGTAGGTAGGACAAGCTTAGGAAGGTTTTACAGGCACTGGGAAGAAAGTCACAGAGACACTATGCTGCTACTTATGAAGACAGAGCTGTTTACATGCGCATCTCCTAATTGTGCTGCTGCCCTGGTGAGCAGCACAATCTACTCATATTAAAATCACATCCATTTTTATTTTGTTTTGTTTTGGCTTAATTCACAGCACACTGATGGCTTAAGTGGAACGTTCTGTGAACTGAAATTTTGTGATATGTTTCTAACAGGAACTCTTACGAATGTAGAGTAGTAGCCTGTCTGTGTGCAGATGACTGATTTTTAGAGGCTTACATTTATCCTCAGAATGCTTCATATTGTTCTTTTCAGTTGCTTTTATTAATAACGTGTACACTGACCATTCTTCCTCTGTCTTCATTCAGATGGTATGTTCATGGAAGACAGAACAGTTCATCCCAACCAATACAAATGAATGCAGGTTAGCATGAGTACACTAAATTACAAGAAAGTCAAACTTCTTCAACAGGTTTGCACAACTTTCAAACATAAGCTGACATACAAGTTCCAAAGACTCATCTAAGGTCCTATAATATTCTCAGAAATTTCCAACCTAGTGCAGTTATTAAAAATAAAACAAGAGATCAGCCGCTAATGACATACATTTCTAAGAACTTAAAATAGGATGCCTGATCATTGTCCATCTCAGTAGCATGCTGGATGTTGATAACTTACTATTATTAATAGCAACCACACTGGGACACAGCCCAGGACACACCTGAATGCTTCTCTCTTTGTGACATCAAGCCCTGGTGCTTCTTTTTGTTGTTGTTCTGTTTCTCTGCCTCATGTTTTGTTTTGTTTGGTTTGGTTTTTTGAGACAGGGTTTCTCTGTTTAGCCCTGAATGTCCTGGATCTTGCTCTATACACCAGATTGGTCTCAAACTCTGAGATCTACCTGTGTCTGCGCTCCAAGTGCCAGGGTTAAAGACAAGAACCACCATGCTCAGCTGCCCTGACGCTTGTTTTCTATACTGCATATCTGATTATAGAACTCTTTATTTTATACTAGAACTTATCATAAATTTTGGGGATCTTAACCAATCTTATATAGTTCTTAGAAATTTGAATCCTTATATTACCTCTGAACTTGATAAGCATCTACCAATTTCTCTTTTTTCTACACATGTATTTTTAAAGCAGACTTACTGTAAATCATTTTATACAGTTATATTGTTTGTCTGCCCATTATATTTCTTCAGTTACAATTTTTATGTGTTCATATTAAGGGAATAAATACATTTTAGAGATTTTATTCATGTACTACTATAGTCATACTTAGTGGTACTCAGATTTAAGCCAGTTTTGTTTTCAGTTTTGAGCATGAGTCAGAACATTCTAAATGGTATTTATCATAAATTTTAAGACTCTATTTCTTTAAACAGTTTTAGATTTTCAACAAAATTGGAAAGGACAAAGTTTCTCATATGTCCCTGGTCAATCCATGCAGCCTCTCCTTTATTTGTGCCCTTACAAAAGTGGCATATTTCCTAAAACCGGGGAACCTACAATGCAACATCATCTCCCAAAGATCACACTTTATAATATGATATGTTACTGTCTGATCAGATGACTGGGGAAAATGAGGCAGGGGAGGATGGCCTTTATTAAGGCCAGACTGAACTCTGCAATGTACTCGAAGCTCGGCTGCTCTACATAGCAAGACCCTGTGTTAAAAGCATTCTTGTTCCAATGTTGTAGAGAGAAATTTGAGACCGTCCAGACAGTCAGTTGTCTGTCATTTCTTAGTTTTGGAAGCTGCTTGCTCTGCTCTTCTTGTTTATTCAGATACATTTTTCCTTCTCAGGTCTCTGAGATGGTTGAAGACTAGATAGCTATAGTCTCACAGTTCAGTTTTAAGTTGTTTAAATTAAAAGGATGTTCTAGGTCTAAGAAGATGTTTTGAAGTTGGTAATGCAAGTTAGGATGGAAACTGAGGAATAGAAATTTACACTCATTGAGATAGATAAATAATAGAATATTATTATTAGTTGCCAAATACATATAGACTGGGCATTGGAAATGTATGTATAATTTATAGTTGTCTAATTGATCTTATTTTCTTATTGTTTTGTATTGTATTTCTTGTTATAAGAAAAAGAGCCTTTCATTGAACTAAAAGAGGAAGATGTTGGGGGAAAAGATATACCATAATTTAAAAAAAAATTCATATGTTCAAATGAAAGAAAGGAAGGAAGAAGAGGGAGAGAAAGGAAAGTAACATAAATTAAAGAAAAGAAAATAGAAAGGGATTGAAAGACTCATTATTGGTCTTTTACATGTTGAGTTTGCTCAAATGCATTATTCAATTTATCTTCCATCATAATATCATCCATAATGGTTCCACTCTCCTACTGACTTCTGTGTTCCAGGTGTTTGCTCCTTACTCTTTATCCCTTAAGATCCAGTAGTTCCTATAGTACATAATCCTGTCTTTTCCCAAAGGTTATTTTGTTGGAATTATATAACATGTAGCCTTTTCAGATTGGCATGTTTCTCTACTTATGTGTTTTAATTTCCTCCATGACCTGTCATTGCTTGATAGAACATGTCTTTTTTCTAATTATATGAGGTTCTATTATCTGGATTGCTACAGTTTGTACTTTCACAGCAGTCACTTACTGAAGAATATCTTGGTTGTTTCTAAGTTTGGGAAATTATGAATAATATCTCTATAAATATCAACTAGCAGATATTGGGTGAGCATAAACACCTAACTCCTTTGGATAAATGTCAACAAGTATAGTTGCTGCCTTGCATGGTAATCATATGCTTAATTTTGTAATAAACTCCAAACTCTTCTTCAAACTGGTTTATTACTTTGCCTTCTTACTAGAAATATGTGATAGTTCTAACTGCAGCACATCCATCCCCAAAGTGATCTTCAGTGCTTACTATCTTTCCCTGGCTTCTGGCCATTTCCATGGCAGTGAGGAACTTTCTCACTTAATGTCTTTAATGATGTATGAGGAGCAATTTAGACTATAGTAAGCAAATATCATTTGCTTGTCTTTGGACCATTGTTTTTGTCAGATTGTTTTCTTATTAATAATTGTAAGACTCCTTTATATATTTCAGTAGCCTTTTAAAAAATAATATGTCTTTATACACATCTCCCCCTACCAGTCTGTGGTTTCTCTTTTCTTACCAGTATCTTTCACAAGCCAGAAATGCCTTCTCACTAAATTACTCCTACAGTCACTTGTAGTTTTAAATTATGTTTAGGTCATTAATTCCTTCAGAGTTTATTTCTGTAAAATGTTTAATATCTGTGTCTAGATGGGAAGATAACTGCTCAGTTATTCTAGAAACCTTTTCTCCATTGTATTACTTTTCATCTTTGTCACAGACCACAGTCTACGTGAATTTAGATCTGTACTCTTTTGCCTGTTCCATGGATCTGTTTGTCTATCTTTTACTAATACTGAACTTTCATGGTTACTATAACTTTTTATTAAGTTCTTGAAGTCAGTGTCAGTCTCTAAGTGTATTTCTTTTCTCAGTTTCATGCTATATATGGTACTAAAGCAGTAAAAAGTGGAGAGGATATTAATGCCCAAATGATAGAGAATTATCAAATATAATTTGGAAGTATACCAAATGACAGAGACTAATCAAATACAGTTTGGAAGTATACCAAATGATAGAGACTTATCAAATATAATTTGGAAGTATACCAAATGACAGAGACTAATCAAATACAGTTTGGAAGTATACCAAATGATAGAGACTTATCAAATATAATTTGGAAGCATACTGTAATATTAAAAATAAATTATTACACAAGTGAATATGAATGCTTTTTATAATCTACATTTGAAGAAAGTATCACCTCTAGCTCCAGTGTGTCCAGATATCCTGGTAGATCTTTATAAAGCAATATACTGTCCACTCATAGATCTTGGTATTTTCCCATATATTCTGTACCAGAAACCCATGTCTTCATGACTTTTATAGATAGATAGACAGATAGAAGATAGATAGATAGTAGATAGTTAGTAGATAGATGATATGTAGATGAGTTGTATAATATAAATCTCATTGACATGGGCAGTTGATACTTTCCCTTAAGCTTTTCTTTCTACTGAACACACTGTTCCAGTCCATTTTCTCATTTCAGTCCTCAGTTCTGAATAATCTATTATCAACATTCATCATAAAGATAAGGTAAACATTTATCTTTTCTGAATATGTTGTACAAAATGGACCCATAGCACAGCCGGACAAGTAGATTTTAGTATTGTTAATGGTGATCGTGTGACTTTCTTAAAAATTGTATTCAAGATCCTAGAACAAAGTCTGAAATTGATTGTAAGTTGAATTAATTATGACATTGGTATGTTAAAAAAATCTCATTTCCCAACAAGGAGCCAGGCCTGAAGAAACACAGCAATATTCTCCATCCTCCCATAACCTGACCCTTCTGGGGTTCAGATTGGACCCAAGGCACATTGCACTGAAGAAAATATGTGCAATAAAGAAGTGTGGAAGTGTGTTTTTGTTATTGTTTTGTTTTTTATTGACTCAGATTTTATCAAACGTATTGTACATTTCACATAATTATTAACACATATAGCTATGAAAAACTGTTTTAGCGTGACACAACTTAAACCTACGAAATAAACAAATATGAGGCAAAACAGAAAAGGATATCAAGCTTAAATTAATTTGTGAAAATCTTTTGAGGTCTAGTGCTTTCTGAAAATAAATAACTTACAAAGTGACAAGCAGATTCTAGTATTGTTAATGGTGATCGTGTGACTTTCTTAAAAATTGCATTCAAGATCCTAGGTGAATAAACATGTAGAAACCTGGTCTAGTCTCATTTGCTACTCTGCTTTATAAAAGAAATAGAAAATGTCATTAAGTCAGATAGCTAAACCTGGAGAAAAAGTTGGATTTTTTTTAAATCTAAATATTTGAAGTCACTCCATAAAAATTTGTCAAATCTAAACTGCTTTGACTTTCTTTTGGAAGATTGACATTCTTCAAGTTTGGGGGGAAAAAAGCCACTGTAGTGAAACCTTCCTAATGGATGTCAGTAGATTTGCTTCCATTGTTTCATTTTCTATTCTTTTTTCTCAAAGGCTCTTAGCCACAGGTTGAGTGGTCCTCTTTACACAAGAAGGAACTTGTGGGGGAAAAAAAAGTTAAGTCTGAGCTGAGTGAACTTTACAGCTGTCAACTTAGACATTTGTCAAAAGCAGTGTAACATTTAGCAAGGTAATTGACAGGACCATCAGCTTGATTGACTTAATGCATCAACAGCACACAAAAGCTCCAAATCTATCTTTTAATACGAGATGGTGCCTGCAGGCTAAGGAATGATGAATGTGCTCCCTTTGAGCATCCTGTCTCTGGTTAACCTGCCATTCCCTACCTTTTGTGCTGGAAACAGACACCACCTTTGTGTGGTGTGAAAACACAGCTCTTGGAATCAGTGTCACTTTATATAACAGAGAGGACTGTCTTTTGCAGAATGGGGATGGGGGAGAAGGTACTTCTGAAACTAATGGAGCACAATTGCAAGAGCATACAACAAATCCCTTTCCTCAGTCGGCATCTAAGCTGATTGGTAACTCATTACAGGTCAAATAACTAGTCTACGTTCTCTCTTCTGGATGATAAAGCAAAATGTTAAGTGTGTTTATCAACAGAAATATTTTATAACTTTTGCAATAAGATAAATGAGTTAAGGGAAAATATTAATGAACCAAAAACATATCCAATTCGTATCTGTACCATGAATAGATATTTGTACTACTACACATTCAGTCTAATATTCTGCTTTTGGGCTGCAAAAACTTATTTGTTTATGCATTTCTTATTAATTTCCTGTAAAATATTATACTTAACTGTGTGAAAATGAAGTTGTAGGACTTCACATACATATTTCCTTCCTAAGAGATGTTGGTTCATGGTAGACCCCTTGAAAGTGAAACAAAATTAAGAAAATCTATGAGTGTCTCTCAAAAAGGATTCCACGTGCATCCTGAAATGATCACCACAGCTGATACATGCTGGTCATGCACACACATGTGAACAAGTATAAATGAGCAGTATTCCTCAATATACACTTTATTACCTGTTAGTGGGACACTTTGCCCTAGTGGAGATGCCATGTAGGCCCCCAGTGCAAGAGGAAGCTCTTAGCCCTCATATGACTGCTGAACTGAAGAGGGATGATATGTGGAGACACTCCACATCGGAGGAGTGGGATGGGTGGCAGAGGGAGGAGAGGGTGGAAGAGTGGAACAGGGAGGGGTGAAAAGAAGGCACTATGATGGAGATGTAACTTGAGGTAATAAATAAACACTAAAAAAACTCTACACAAAATAATATACACTGACAGAAGTTTATATTTTTTTCCTTTAATTTTATTTCTTCAAGTTACATCTCAATCACAGTCCCCTCCCTATTCCCCCCTCCAGTCCCACCCTCCCACCCTCCATCCCCCATTCTCTTCCCTTTTTTTTTAAGTTTAAGGTATATCTTATTTCCCCCTACAGTTTCCCCTTTCAGTCCAGCAAATGGCTCTTTCTCTTATAATAATAAATACAATACAAAACAACAGAGGTAATTAGGCCACAGTTATGAAGGTTATATGGCTTAGCATACATTCCCAATGTCCAGTCCATATGTATTTGGCACCTGACTTTAACATTCTACTATCTAACCATCTCCATGAGTTTAAAGTTCTATATCTAACTCAACATTCATACTAACTTGCAACACAATTTTAAAAGCATCTTCTTAGATCTATAACACTCTCTTGACTCCTAAACCACTCAAAATTTAATTATAAGGCTCTAGCTATCTGTTCTTCTACACTCACGTGGAAATTGAACAACTCTTTACTAGAGGAACACTGGGTCAGAAGTTTATATTTTTTAAGAACTAATATACTGTAAACCTTTTCTTCCTTTGGATATAAAGACAGTCCTATTTGTTATAAGACAACACAACACAAGATGCAAACCTAACTTGATACACTTCAGTCTTTAATGAGGTCAATAAGGTAAAGTTGATGACAACAGATCGTCCATCCTTTGAGTGTCATAATCATATAGAAAAGCAGAGAAAAAATTTAAGCAAGTAGTTCTTCCTCCTATGGGCACTATGGCCTTCTCTTCATTCACTGGTATTTTTGTATTTAAATTCAAGTGTTCTTCACATTTACAGTGTTAAAAAAAATCTAAGGAGAAAATTTACCTATGAACAGTCATAACATCAGACTAAATACTTCAAACAGGTACACTGTGCCCTGGAGCTAGGACTGACAGCGTAACACCTGGGTGATGCAGAGAGTGGGAAAGTCTTTGTAGCTTAGATCAGCAAAAAAGTATTTCTTGTTCCTCTCAGGGAACAGTGTGGCATTGTTGAAGAGAGCCAGTTTAAGGATCTCTATGGAAGGAAGTCAGAATGATTTGAAATTTCCAGCAGTTAGGAAATGGAGAACATCCAACAGTAACATGGGATGTTCCAAGATATGTGATCTCTGTGGTTCAAAGCAAATGGAGGAGGAAATAGTTTGGGGAAGAAGAAGGAGAGAAAGTTCCATTTGTATTTCATATTGGTTTGTGCTGGCCAGTTTTTTCTTAAGTTGGCAGAAACCTAGAATTACCTGGGAAGAGGAAATTCAATTGATAAAATGCCTCCATCAAATTGGCATATAGACAAGTCTGTAGGATATTTTCTTGGTTAATGATTGATGTGGGAGGGCATAGCCCACTACCGTTAATGTCACTACTACACAGGTGGTCCTGGGTCCTATAAGAAATCAGACTGAGCAAGCCATGAGGAGCAAACCAGTAACCAGCACTCCTCCACAGCCTCTGCATCAGCTCCTGCCTCCAGGGTCTTGCCCTGAATTTCCTCAGTGATGGAGTTGACCTGAACGTAGTAAGATGAAATGAACTCTTTCCTCCCTGAGTTGCTTTTAGTCATGTAATAACAATATTGTTTATTACAGCAATAGAAACCCTAAGACAGATTGAACACATACATGTTCCTTGCTTGCCCTGTTGAAATTATATTTCTGCAAGTTAAACAGTTTTTCTAGTTCAGATCAAAGGTTTTGATTAACAAATGTGTTGCTAAAATGACAATGTTTTAAAGACAGAGCTTCATATATTCTAGGTTGGCCTCCAACTTGCTATAGAGTTGAGAACGACCTCAAATTTGCAATCCTACTCCTTCTACCTTGAGAGTTAGGATAACAGGTATGTACCACCAGACCCAGTTCACTAAAATAATACTCCTTTAGGATTTGTAAAGAGGACTTACCAACATGTAGGGGCTTTAATGTACATCCACAAGCCATTTGTCATTTCAACAGGTTTTCTTTTGACAGACCTGTGAGGGATATATTCTTGGGCATGCAACCAATCTTTTCTATATGTGTCATGATAAAAGTAAGAACTGAGCATTTCTTGTGTATCTGATTCTAAATTTAATTATTTTTCACAACTTTTCAGGTTCACTAGTGTATGTTTACTGAACTGGGTAGCCTAGTCCCAGCAAGTTAGAAAATATATGATAAATCATGAATTAGGTAACCTTTTGAAAAGAAACAGTAAAATATTCCCCTAATCCCTAGGTCCCATCTCTGCCAGATACCTGGCAATCTGTCTGGTCCAAGGATGCTATTTTTCAGGATGAATGTGTCTAATGGTGGCTGCTCAAGAGACATGAATCATTTTGATTTCTTCCAGAATTTTAAAAACAAATGAGCTTAATATTTGGTGGAATGGATTTAAAAGTACATGTAGGTATACATCAACCAGACTACCCTACAGGTACTCATGGCTCTGGAACGCCCAGACCACAGCCCACCCAAAGAGGTGATAGGGGCCTGGCTCAGGGAAATCCATAAAGCTTCTGTTTAATACCCTATACACCCTATGCACTCTCCAGAGATGCCACCCTTTGAGGACTGGTGGCCAAAGACGGGTAAGAATCTGTTCTGTTTGGCAGATCAACCTAAGACAGGCACAGTCCATTATACTGGGGGTTCCTGAGGTGGGTCAACAAGATCAAAGCATAAGAACTCTGGTTCCCACTGAGTGGCAAAAAAATTAAAGATTAAAAACAAAAGGGTGAATATGTAGGAGGAATAAGGTCTGCCACTGAGCACAAACAAGGCCTGCTGTTAAATAGTGCATGCCTGGCTGGGCTTCCACATGCAGCTGACCTGAGAGACCTGTCCCCCCACCCCACCCCCCGCCCCCACCCGAAGGACTTGCCAGGACATGCCCAAACATGACTGCCCTGAGACCTGCCTGGAGATTGATGATGCCACACCGAGGGGAGGGGGGGAGCCAATGACAAAGAGCAGCAGCAGCCAGCAGTTTGAGAGCCAATGGGACCCTGGGTGGAGGTTATAAACGGAACCCCCTCTTTTTGAAATAAACGAATCTGCTTTTGCCTCTTACCGGACTCTGGAATCTGGGTCTTGATTCTGCGCCAGCTCATCCCCACCCTCAAGAGTCCTGGGCATGGGCCCTGAAAACATGTAGGAACCATGTTCTATAGACAGAGTTCTTAAAACAGTACTCTGTTTTATTTTTGCTTATTTATTTGGGACAGTTTCCATATGTAGCTTCAGACGGCCTCGAACTCTCATTGTAGACTAGACTGGTTTCAAACTCATAAAAACCCTCCTACCACTGCCTCACAAATGATGGGATTAAAGGCATGTGTTGCCACATTGAGCACTTCTCTTTAAAATAAAAAGTATTAGTTGGGTGTATATTTAGATTATACCATCTACTGTCTCCAACTCTTCCTAGATCTACTCTCCTCCAAATCTTTGTCTTTCATCCATCAATACCAATTCATGATGCATAAATATTCTTGGTTGTGTATCTTCCACTGAAGCTATTGACATTTGTTAGTTCTAGAAGAGATAGTTTTCCCTAGCAATATACCCCTTGTAAGTCCTCCCAAACACCACTCTTAATTTTGATGTTCAGAACATCTCACTTTACTTTCAACTTTTGAAGCAGAGCTAGTTTCCTCCCAGAACATTTCTCTGTTTTAATTAAGAATACAGAAGGAATGTAAGGATACAAAGAGTGTGCAAAAACAATACGGCCAATTGCCTGAGTTCAAAATTTGGGTTCAAAATTCATTTACTATGTGATTTATGTAAGTTAGTTAATATCTGTTTCTTAATTTCCTCATATGAATTATAGAAATATGTTAATAATTTATACGTGTATTATAAGGCATAAGTATTTTATCCTGTTAAATATGTATATCTGTTAAACACATATAAATTCACTCCAGCTTTGCCTGATCGAATGCTTCGCCTCACTCCTTTTTCTCTTTCCATGTTTGTAAGAGGACTCATTTACTTTAACATTCATATTTTTCTCCCCTAAATTCCACAGATGGGAAAAATCATGCCATACTTTCCTCCAAGGCTAGTTTACTAACATAGTGATTTTCAGTTGCATTAATATTCCTGAAACATGACATGTTGCCATCATTCCTCATTTTGGCTTTCAAACAAAAACTGACTACAACTTCTTGTGTATTCATATGACATCTTGTTAATACATTCATTTATTGATCAATATCCACACTGATTCTGTAGCTTGGATCTTACAACATGTACAGTGACACACAAGAATACACACGCATTTCTACCTTAAGTCAGCTTTGATACTTTTAGATATATAGTCAGAAACAATTTGCGACAATTTTATTATTAGAGTCTCCACACTGATTCTGATAGTCTCAGAACTCATTTACCTTGCTATTGACAGTATGTAAAGATAAATACTTTCTTTGTATCCTCACCAACATTTCTTGATAACAACCATTCTGACTGTAAGAACTGGAACATTATTATTTTTATTTTAAGAAGGGGCAAAAAGTGTCTCCATCTCCAAAGATGAAATGACATTAGAGTGATAAGATAATAGACATGGATCATATGGGGATGTGGAAAAGCAAACCTGCTGGATACTCATTTGGAGCTACAGCTTCTTAGATCTTGAAGTAACATCCCTGCTCTGCTCTCTTCCTTATCAGCAGAGAATGGAGCTACAGTCCCTAGCCAGGGTCACTGAGCTGTGCACAGAACTGATGAGAGTCTAAACTAACTCCATGGACAGTCAAAATATATTGAATTTTAAGTGTTTCATAGGCTATGACTTGCCTTCTGGAAATTAGCTTTTAATCTGTTTCATTATAGCCCTAACAGAGTAGAATTATGAATTAACTCATTCACTTATTAAATCACTTATTGAATGAGCTTGGTGAATTATGAAAAACATGAGCACAAGAATCAGAGATATGTGGGTTAATATCAGCACTGTCCTAGTCAGTCGTGTACTTCAGACAGTTTAACTCTCCCCAAAACCAGTTTCTCCAAGTGTATCATAGGAGTTATAGCAACCTTCCCAGCTGAGCCAAAGGAATCCCTAATAAAATCAACCTTCCTAGCTGAGCCAAGGAATCCCTAATAAAATGTTCGCTGTCATTCATCATCATGCAATATGCATAACTGAGTTGCACCTTACATTGCAGTACTCTCTGCAAGAAAAAAGAACATTAAAATGGTACCAAGGTGGTGGGAAACCCCTCCAGGAGGTTTTAGGTTTGGTTTTGCTCAGCATTTGTTTATCTGTATAAGGACATTATTAGCAGTAACAAAGACTGGAGATACCTTGATACTGTGTGCTTAGGGATTCTAAAGATTGTAAAATGCACAAGATAGCCTAAGGGAAAAACTACCTCACCTATATGCAAAAAGCATCCTAATTAAAAAACAGTTTAACAGAGGAAGCTGAGAAATAAATCAATGATTATAGTACAAGAAAAATAAACTAATTGTTTTAACAGATGCAATGAGAACATTTCTATACTGTCACTGTTATTCCCTAGATGGTACCTTTACAGGGAATTTGCACTGTTTCACTTAATCTTTTGCAACCAACCTTTGGGGAGAGCAGTGTGTATCGGTGCTCTGAAAACTTGAGTATATGTAAAAATCAAGAGGGCAGCTTATTAAGATGAAGATAAAGACGGGAGTTCACTTTAAATAACTTATCTCCAGAAGAAACTGAGTAGTGTGCTATATAGAGCATGGATTACACTGGTGGTGCTCTTGCAGCCACCCCTCTGTAGCTCTGGCAATCTTTGAGCTTCAGCCTACTGCTCTATACTGCCTACGATTTGCTCCTAATGTATGCAATCTTTTGGGGAGACTCCAAAGCTACAAATTTCTACTGCCAGGACCCATCCCAAACTGGAAATACCAATTAGTTCAGATCCCACAAGAGGCGAGTTGAGTTCATGACTGACTGGTCCAAAATAGGGAAAAGCCAATCCCTTTGCCAAGTGAGAATACACTCACTAGAACACGCTCTCACAGATTTTGCCCAAAATTATGCCCCCCTTGCTTTCCCCTTCTCTGAACTGCTCTCACAAAATCTTTCCCAGGTTCTCTTAGGACAGCTTCCTCATAAATCACTTTTATATGAAGCATTATAGTAGCTCCTTACTTTGAAGGACTCAGCTGAAAATATCCTCAGATCCACTTTTTCTATCAGCTCACAGCTTCTGACATCATCCAAAGTATGTCCCAGACCTAGCCATGAATCACCTACACAATGCTAGCACTCCTTCCTCTTCACTTGGGCTGTTGTATTTTCACCATACCAATCCATTTTTCACTCTCCTGAGAGACCTTTTAAATTTTCAAGATTATGCCCCTCTCCAACATAAATCTTGCAATGACTGCCTTTTGTTCTTACAGGAAACTCTAAATATCTTTCTAAAATACTTCCTGTTGGGGTATTGTTAAGCATTCTAAATGTTAATTAATTGGTCCTGTTTGCTGTCTGTTACTTACATTGACTCTGATTGGTTAAATAAAATGCCAAGGCCTGAGATTGGGCAAAGACAGAGAAAGGTGGGACTTCCTTAGATTAGAACAGGAAGCCTGCACTTTAGACAGAGAATTAAGGCATTCCAGCAGCAGCAGGAAGAAGAAGAGATTCCAGCCAGGAGCAGGAAGAAGGAGGCACATGCCATGGGGTAGATGCAAGAGGATCATTCCAGATAGCCTGGAACATCAGCTAGTTTGGAGAATGGCAGTCCAAAGGGACATATGTATATATGGGGTCATATTTGGGTAGTAGAATTAAGAGCTAGTTTAGATGGGCTAAGATTGCACAACTCTGGCCAAAGCTTGTTAAAATCCATGCGGTCTCTGTTTGCTCATTTATAATGGTTGGTTAAGGATTGGCTGCCGAACCAATTAATAATAATATAAATACTGGAACGTAATTTAACTAATTTTTTGTCTACAACTTCCTAGAATAGTAAGTCTCTGCTTCTTCAATGACCCCTCCTAACATGTCCTAACTTTCTGACTTCACTCTTGGTACCTTAAACTTTTTTTTTTCTGCTATCACTGTTTTGCACCGCAAAGATAGTGTACTCTGCTGATCTCTCAGATTTCCGCGCATTCATTTCAAATCAGATGTTATTTCTTCAAAGAAACTCACTCCAACTACCCAATCAAGTGGACTCCCATATCTTTCAGAACTTCCCATTATGTATTAATGTATTTATTGACTTTTTGCTATTCTTGTACAGTATTAATTCATTTCTTCTTTGTTTATTTATTTATTGAAAATTTTCAGTCTCGCTGGAATGTAAATTTCTTCTAAAAATAGAATATTTCAATCAATTTTTTGAGAATTTTGTATATTTATACAATGTATTTCAGTTCTTATCCAAGTTGTGTCAGCACTTTTTCTGTACTTTGCCCACAATAAATGTTCTTAGTATTGATTACATAAATAAAATAGAAATTTTTTTATTTAAGAAATGATAAAAATGAGGCTCAAAATATGAAGTGACTTATTCAAGGTCATACAAGGTCACACAAGAGATGTTAACAGAATTAAGATTCCACAGAGCTATTAGGAATATATCCCAAGGTTTCCTCACATGTCTAAGGTTTGTTCTATTCATGATTTCTGGTACCTTCAGTATCCCAGATCTTCACCACAGCTGTTTAGTCTCTTCTTTAGTGACAATGCTGGAGAATATAGTAAAATATTCTATGTACAGTAATTAGGGAAAAGTCAAGGAACAAGCAGTAGAGCAGAAACTGACAGAGAGGTGGTTAAAATGACTACTTTGAAAAGTATTTCTCACTACCTATAAGTTTTTGTTCAGTGATGCAAAAGGTCATACTAAAGGTATGTTAAACAGCCAATAAACATAAAACAAATCAAATGTTTTAATGCAAGGAAATAATATATGTTAAATCTATGTGCAGTAAATGTAGAAGTAAAACTATGCAGGGAAAAAAGAAAACTGAGAAGGAGAAGAGGAAAAAGGAACAGTAGTTCATGAAGGGCCTTTGTTCAAAGTCCACTAAATATTTATATGAAAATATCCTTATAAATAGACACTACACCTTAGTTCAGGGAATGTCACAGAAGAAGAAAAGAAAGATTGTAATAGGCAGAGAACCAGAATAGGATGTCTGTGGCAAGATTGTGTGTTTTATATATAAAAAGGAATCTGCAACCAGCAATTTCACCAATATGATTTCCTAAGACCTCAGAAATGATAATACCAATAGACATGCTAACATAGATGAAGGAAGTCTCACAAGGTTTCATCTCTAGAAGAACTACAGGCTATGGATGGTGGCTGCTAAGAGAGGGAGAATCAGTCTTGTCAAGTACAAGGCCCCATAGGCTAGCCAGGTTCAAAGGCCAGTCCTAAACACATACGAGCAACACTAAGTGATGTTAGCAGGTTGTATTTATAAGTGTGTGTGTGTGTGTGTGTGTGTGTGTGTGTGTGTAAAATAAATATAATTAAAGAATAAGAAGTCATTAATTTGAGAGAGTTGGGAAAGATAGGGAGGAATTGGAGGGAGAATAGAAAGGGAGAGAATAATGTAATAATTCATGTATGTAACTTTCAAAACTACTGTAAAATGACAGAAAAAGCTAGTACCATATACAATGCATTTATAGCAGTAAAAATAACCCCCCATGTGACAAGAGTTATCTGTAGAGGTAAAAGAAGAAAAAGACCAAAGCAATCACAGAACAGATGAAAGACTATTTGTTGAATTAATTAGAAAGCATTAAAAATCAGTGCTACCTTGATATGGTGATGCATGCCTTTAATCCCAACACTTGGGAGGCAGAGTCAGGTGGATCCCTGTGATTTTGAGGCCAGTCTGGCTACAAAGAGTCCTGAGTGTTCTGATATTCAGTCTGAGGATGGGCAGTTTGGGCAGCTGTGATGATTGCCCATCAAGATCAAATAAACTGGGTAGAAATCACCTCTCATGGCAGGAGACTTCAACAGAAGTCATGAAATGCAAAGATTTCTCTGCTACCCTCCTGATGTTCTCTAGTTTCTCTCTTTGGTCTCCTCTCCCTCTCTGTTTAGGTTTGTGATAGTGTTTTGAGGTGGGAGTGAGTACGGGGAATTGAATCTTTCACCAAGCACTTGGTGGACAAGTACATCACCTCTGAGCTCCATCCTAACCCTATCCCTATTTTTTCATCCTTGTAATTCACTACAGCACAGTAAACATTTAAAAAAGAGAAAAAGAATCATCTTGTCTATGTCATCAAGATACACTTCTCAAAGGAAGTTTAAGCTAGGATCTGAAAAGGAACTAAGAATTAACCAGTGACACTGTTTAGTGTCCCTCTTGAATGCCATGCTAGATGTAATAATCAAGTGGGAAAGGAATGTTTCCAGGGGAAGGCTGAGGCAAGGCCACTAAGAGGTAAAAGAACATGAAATGTTCTTTCCTGGGTGGCCTTGAACACTCAGTCCTATAAAATACAATGCCTAGTTTCCTGTCCTGGAGTTTATGAGAAACCACATGTCATTTGTATAATGTGTATTGTACACCAAGTATACATTATGTATGCATTATGTAAAATAGCTGTGTAAATTTCATATAAATTATAATTTGTCATTCAAATATAAACTGTACCTAATGTTCTGCTAGAGATGACTGTGAATTTTCTACTGAAACTGGCCCTCCTTCAAGTAGTCCAGCGTGAAGTTACACTGAAGTACCACATGCTTCAGAAACAGCATAAGAAGAGTTGCCTTCATTTTAGCTCCAGACTGAAGTTTAAGTCTTTAATTGAAAATTCATGAGAATTTCAGATTACTTCTTTACACTAGGAAGTTTAATACTATCTATAATACAACAATGCTTAGAATAAATTTCTTAGGGACAAAGAGAAACTTGATAAGATTAATCTTTGTGTGAAAATATGATATGTAGTAATTATAACTTATTATGAATTGGTGCAAAATGAAAGTAAAATGGGACACTTACACCTAAAAAGGAAAGAATGAGTCATGTAATAGAAGAGGAATAGGTAAAGTTGTGAAAAGGAGGCAGTAGACAAATTTTCAGAAACATAAGTTAAGAATTGGACTGTCAACTTGTCACCCTATATCCCTAGCCACAGGACAAAAAAATTACAGTATGTATGAGCATGCATGCAAGAAAAAAGGTTCTGCGATGTTTGTACTTAGAAGGATGTTTGAAGATAATTATAAACAAATTAAACATCAGAAGCAAGTAAGGTTGCTGACTGGCATGCCTCTCTGATAACTAATGTCAGAGGAGAGGGTTTGAAAGCTCATCAAAATGTATGATGATTCTGTAACCTGGCAAGGTGTTTTAAGGTAAATAAAATTAGTTTAGATGTGTGTGCATTTGCTCTGTGGTCTTTCATGCTGTTCTCTGAGCTCCATTGTGACCATTTCAAATAGGAATTCATTTTTCAATCATTTTTTTCTCTTTTAAGACATGTGTATAATTTAATATAATTTGAGAAATTTTGTTATGTTATAGTTCTGTCCTCTACTTTTTACTTTTTAAATGTTACAACTTTATTTCAATACAGAGATTTCAAATATTAATGCACATATTAGATTTCTGATTAGCATACATATATATATCATAACTTCTGTAGAGTTTCCAGACTCTGATTCAGCCACTGTCCAGTGAAGTTTTGAAAGATCTGCTGCCAGGCAAGATCTTAAGGCACAACATCTCAGAGCACATATTTTGCTAAATTAGAACAATTCATGTATTTCTTGGTATTGCATCACTATGGAAATTATAGACATGTGAGTCCTAATATTTAAACATGAAGTTAGGCTCATGGGTGGTAAATCATTCTGTCCTAGAATCTATGCTCCTGAGGGGCCTGGTAGTGTACTAGTTTTATTTGTCAATAATATATCATATTCTTAGAACAATGCTTAGAACCTCATCAATACTATCATACATGTTGCATGTGGATATGGGTGTAGGCAGAGAGGAGAGAGTGGGTGGAGATAAATCTCAGAGATTGGCATCCCTGCTATATTCTAAGGTAGGAATGTGTTCACTTACCTGTTTGTATTTCTCTGGTTAACTGGACTGCCTTTGCACACGGCTCGTCTTTTACAGAAGGTCTCTGTTGCACAGTGCTCTGCAATCACGTTAAGATTAAAGCTTTAACATCTCTCTTATCTCCCTTGTACTTGAAACAAGAGAGAGAAAAACCAGTGCTAATTAATTGTGTGTTGTGTGTCTGGCATAGTGTGATACATGGTAATATACAGAATCTTATAAAATGAGGAGTACACGGTTATTAAAGAAGGAAGACTATAGCCACTCTAATGAAACTTGACTGTTCCTATTTTTTCTTCATAAGAATGCTATCAGCAGGCAGGCAGTGAAACAATATTGTTCCAGCAGGAATAAGAATAACTTGAAGATGAGAACAGCACCTAGGGGATTCTTTCTGGCAGCTCCTGCTTAGTGAATAAAGTATAGTCTGTTAGGATGGCCACACCAAGCTTCTTGGCACATCTGTATCAGGTCCAGTCCTCTTTCCTTTCAGATTCATCCCAAGGAACAGGGTTCTAGCTTTGAAGTATGCCTCAGCATCGCAGCTGAGATGCATGACTCCTCAGTGGTAGATAGTCCATCACTGTGACAAACACATAACAAACACAATTTAAATGGACAGAGGATTGATTCGTGATATGTTCCAGAGATTCTGTCTATGCTACGATGGCTTACGTTGCCTATGTTGCTTCTGGGCTATGGCAAAGCCAAGGAAAGTGGCAGAGGGCATGGTAGAGTGGAGTTGTTCATCTCCTGGTAGCTGTGGAAATGGGAGGAACGCAGATAGTAATCCAAAACAAGGAATGCATTTCAGAGCACATGCTAGCAAGCTGAGCCTTCCAACCTGCAGCTTGCTTTCCAACACCTCCCAAAGGTGCCATCATATCACGGCCTCACCCAGGGCCTAATCTATGACATTGTTGGAGCTTTGTGTTCCAACTGCCTCTGGGGAGCAGCACCATCTGGATGCAAGACTTCAGCACATGGACCCATATGAGAACATCTCCCGTTCAAAACACAAAAACTAAAAAATAGCATATTTCTTTGCAACTTTCATGTAACCCTAAATGAGTACAGATTTGAGTTCCATATTAGAAAATATATGGCAGAAAAAAATTCGAGATTTGGAGTAAAACACATGAATTTGAACTCAAAACTCTACAGTGTACTACCTAAATTTAGATCATTTAGCATTAGTCTATTTAGAGAACAGGAGACTCATTTGCACAACTGGAAGAGAGAAATCCTGAGGAATCCATTTACTCTATCAGACAAGCAGCAGAGAATCAGTGCGGGCTAGCCTGCTGATTGGCAGAAGGTAGGAAATGAGAAGGTTCATCCGGAAACATTTCCCACTTCCATGTTTGCATGGAAAAAAGGGGTTCTATTCTGTGTCATAAGTTGCCAGATCCTGTGTGATGTCTCTCTTTCCTAAAAGGCCAATTCAAACAGCTTCTTCCAGCTCTGCCCATTTCACAATGATCTCTGGACCACATCCCCTTTCTGGGGATAGTGTAACATGGAATTCCATTCAAACACATCCCATTACACCCCTGGTGAGTATGCAATTTCACCAAGTGCTTATATGATCTTGAGCAAGTCACTTCATGTTTCTGAACTTCAATTTCCTTCTTATTAAAATAAAAATGGTTGAGAGTGACATTAATGGTAAATCATAGAACAAAGGAACAATGTCACAAGTGTTTTAACAATTGTCTCAACTATTTATGAATATTTAATGATAATAAAAATATTACTAAGCCAAATTAATAATAACTTATTAGTCCTTGAAGTCTGAGGTGGAGTCAGCTAGATGGTGAGTGTCTGTGACTCACCATATGGTACCTTAGCAGCAATAGCCAACATCTCTGTAGACAGCTTCATCTCTTTGCTCTTTTGTCCAATGTGCAACTGGACCTTTTTACTTGGCATCCAGGAGAGGTAGGCCTCTGTCTTCTGTTCAAAGCATTCTTGATATTATACCAGTGCAGTTAGCCAAAGCCAGCTACACAGTAACGTCAAGAGAGGATATCTACTGGTGGCCATCAAACAAGCCAGAAATGGCATTTCACTTCTGTTACTGTTACTTCATTACATTGCATATCTTAGCAATTACTTTGCCTTCTTTATCTTCTTAGTGTGTTTGCTTTTATATATGTGTGTTTGTGTGTGTGTGTATGTGTGCCTGTGTCTGTGTTCCAGATTATAGATTCCCTAATGGTCATGATTGTGCTCTAGGGTTATATTTGTGATGTATTAGAAGACATGAGGCTCTGGGGCCTTACAAACTATGTCAAAATACTTTCAAGTCTGCCATTTGCCATTTTGTATCTTTGAGAAAATTACTGGCTGTCTTCCTAATTTTTTGAATTGCAGAAGTTTTATTTAGTAGATTGAATTTTTCGTTAAAAGTTATGTTAAAAATTAGAATTAAGTTGGTGATATTTATTAAAACTTTATAGATTTCACTTGCTGGTAAATCCCCATTCTGAAAAGTGATAAAGACTATTTGGGCATGGTTTACATGTGAGAATTATTATTTATATATTGGGACCTAAAAGCACTCCCTGAGTCACAACTAGGTTGTCCTTGCCATGACACTATGCTCTAGAATTTCAGAGAATTTCTTTTGTTCAGGGGATGAAACTGGCAGCATCATTGCAATTGATTTTCTACTCACAGTCCCTCTTTTCCACACAATGAATTTTACTGCCCTATGGGCCGCAACAGTTGTACCCTGTAATTCACTCCACCACCCTCTCCTTCACACTGAAAAACAAAGTCTGCCTATAAAAGAAAAACAGCTTCTCTTGGGAAAAATTTAGACAGGTTACTAAACCACAGAAACATGACTTCAGTGAAGGTCAGGACAATTACAGACCTGAAAAATGTCTATTTATTTTGCAAACACTGTCTTCTCTCTTCATGAACTTTGGTATTTTAAAATATAACTTCGTAGCCAGGTATAGTAGCACATACCTTTAACTCCAGGACTTGGGAGGCAGAGGCATCTCAATCTCTGTGAATTGAGGCTAGCCTGGACTATATAGTAAGTTCCAAGATAGTTAGAGCTCTATGGTGAGACCTCTTTAAAAAAAAAAAATTTTAATTTTTTAATTTTTTATTTTTTTATTTTTATTTTTCTTTATTTATTTATTACTTCAGGTTACATCTCCATCACACTGTCTTCTTTCCATCCCTCCCAGTCCCGCCCTCCCACCCTCTACCCCCTATCCCTTCCATCCCACTCCTGTGGAGTGTAGTGTCCCTACATAACAGTCCCCTGCCCCAGTTCACCAGTCATATGAGGGCCAAGATCCTCCTCATACACTGTAGGCCTACAAGGCAGCACCATAAAAAGCCAAATAAAAAATAAATAAATAAAATATAAGTTCAATCTTTGCTTTTTTTGCATTAGGAACTACTAAGTCTCTATAAATTAGTCAAGTACCATGTGCTGTTTGAGAGGACATCTCCCCTCTTGACTTTTTAACATGCTGTGCTGCTAGCTTAGGGCACTGGTGCATTTCTTACTGTCTTCTTCGCTGAATCTTAGCCCTTCCTTTAAAAAGTGTTTCTAGTAAAAAGTACAAAATACATATTTTAGTGTTTGAAGACTATTCAAACAATTTATGTATCAGTTGATAGCCAAGTGACAGGTAGAAAGGCTCAAGAAAGGAACAAAAACTATGAAAAAGTTTCCAGAAATGGTGTCATGAAAGAAAGAAAAATTGGTGAAATAGGTCTTTGTTTCTGTTGTCTCATTGATCTGAGAAATGTACGAGTATATTCAAAAATGCGTAAGTGTGGTGCTAGAGAGATGGCTCGGCAGTTGAGAACCTGTTCTTCTCTGACAGAGGTTCAGTTCTCAGGATCCACCTGGTGACTTACAACTGCCTCTAACTCTAGCTCCAGGAGATCCACTGCCTCTTCTGACGTTCACAGCCACCAGGCACCCATGTGGTGCACATATACACACGAAGGCAAACACTCTAATGTATACACTAAAAATAAATAAATTTTTGTTCAAACATATATATATAGATGTTCAAAATATGTAGGTGTATGTTTTTAGCATAGGGAGAAACTTTAAATCATAAATTGTCCCATGAAACATATTTCTGTACTCATGGTTCAGTTTAATCTGGAGAAGGAGGCTACACTACTTTGCCTTTTCTCAGCCATTATGAAGTGCAGATATTCTGTGGTTGCACAAAGATCTATGCAGTAAACATCTTAAAGGCTTTTCTGTCAAACAAAACACAAATGAACAGGCTTAGAATAGGTCTGAGTTTTCCTGTGAATATCTGTGCTTTATAAGAAAGAGCATCAGAGAGTTGTCATAAAAACATTTGTAAAATAAAAGGCACTTAAAACTCAAAAGTTGTCATTTAAAAACCACATTGAAGGAAGGCCTTTTTTGGTTCAGAGAATGGAACGAAAGGCAAAGTTAAAGGATTTCAAAAGATATATGATACATTCCCTTCACATCCACTCACAATTGAGAATACTGATGAAGAATATTGAAAGATATATCACACATGTATCAAACTGCATTTGAAATTCTATTATCAAATTTTACTAACTGGTGAGTGAAAAAATAAAACCAAGTTTAGTGCAGTATTTATTCATTCAACAAATGCATCCAGGGCCTATACTGTGAATCACATCACAGGAATTGTTGATAATAAGATGAAAAGAGAAAGCAGTCCCTGACCTCCAACAACCTCAGGACAGGAGAGCTCAGGATGTGCAATGAAGAGGCACGGGCCGTTACAGTGCACATGCGCTATTCTGTTGGCTTTCTGGGAAAGATTTAACAGCATTTGGAAGCACATTTGCATTTAATATCTCCTTAACTCAGCCACAAATTGTATTCTGCTTTGACTTAAAGAACAGAATGATTAATAGTAACACAAAACTGAGCACAATCACTTAGAAGGGTGTGTTTACACCAAAGAAATTACAGAGGCCCACTGAAATCCGTAGGACCTGATGTCCGGTTAGCAGTTGCTCTTGGGTGGCTGCAAGTCTCTGACGCAAGGCAGACCCTCTTTGAGAGCCTCTCTCCCGACGGATCAGTCCTTTGCTCCACCTAATGATGCTTTATACGCTCTTCTGTAGTTTCGTCCCAGCTACTATAGCAGCGGCACCTCCATCCAGGGCAGGGCTGCGCTGCTTTCTCTGCCGCTCTTAGCTGCTCTGAGCACTTCTCTAGTCATCACATGTGGCTCTGTTTTCATTAATAGTTTGCTGAGGAAGAAAAAAAATAGTATTTTGAGAGATGCTTATGAAATATTTTCAAAATGATCTTATCGGAGGAGCAAATACAGTGTTACTGAGGCCGAAAGTTTGTGCAATCAAAGGGAGAAAATAATTCTTTACAAAAACAAATGGAAAACTACAAAATCAGAATTGAATACAAAAGTGAATATTAGGTAAGAATGAGGAAAGAGACAATGTCACATTATAAAGTGAAGAATACTTATAAATATTGTCATATTTATAAAATAACTTGGTATTGTTTAAATTAATTGTCATATACATTTCTGTGAGGTTTGTCTTAAAATGTCTGTGTTCTTATTGATTTCATTTTTATGATGAAATCAATAAGAACACAGACATTTTAAAACAAAATTTTTATACAGAATGTTTGTAAGACCCTTTCTGGAGAGAAGTTAGAAATATAATTTAATCTTTCAACTACTTGGGTGTAGGGGTTAGATAAAATAGATTTAGAAAATATATAGGGGTTTCTGATACTGTCTCTTAATTCGGGGCATGAAGAGCATTATCAGCATGAAGTCAGCAAAAACAGGAGACTTAATAGACTTAAAAACAAGGTTGAAGTCAGGAAAAACAGGAAAGACTCAATAGACTGAAAAACAAGGTTGAAGTCAGGAAAACAGGAAAGACTCAATAGACTTGAAGAAACAAATTATCTGGCCTGACATTGTTTTCAGCTGCTAAGTGGGCGGAGCCCAAATTAAGCTGAAACAGAGTTCCTCCTATTTAAGGACAGTGCATGGAGCCCAGAAAGAGAAGAGGCCCCTGATGCTAGAGAGTTCCAAGAGTCCTGCTGAAAAAAGGGCTGGCCATTGATGGCCAGCTCTCTCCCTGAAGCAGAAAGAAGCTGGTGAGCAAAGAAAGCCTGAGCAAGACACCAAAAGGCCAAGGACTAAACCCTGTGGCTCAGCTTTTGCCTAGAGGGGTTTGATCTGTCCGATCAGTGGCCTAGGGGAAACTGTGCCTGGCTTTAAGGACTGAGGCAGAGCAGCTGAGTTCCTGATTCAAAAGAAGTAAGTTGGCCTGCAGACGGCTGGGGTCTCCCACAGAGAAGAAAGCATGAAGCCTTATTTAAGGTGAGACTGTAATAACCAACTTACCCTGACGAACCTGCATCTGAGAGATCCAGAAAAAGGACTGCTAAGTGTGTTAAAGAATCTACAACAAAGACTGTGTTCCTGACGACTGAGGACCTGCCCCAGAGACTGTATCATTCTAAAAGGTTATGAAAGTAGTTGTTATAATTATCAGTAGGTTTAGTGGATAGGTTAAAGGGGTTGTAGGAATTTATAGGATTAATAGATAAGAAATTGTTGGTGTTTGTTATAAGTGAATTTAGTAATAAATAAATAAGTGTTAAATAATAATTTAAAAGATCGGTTACACTTGGGTAATCAAAATCAATTTTGATTTTATTGCCAGCCTGAAATAGCTACTTTCAGCTTCAATTACCACTATTGGCATACCATGTAAATTGTTAGAAATTCTGTAAAATGTGGGACATCCTCTATCAAGCTTATTACATAGATGAGCTGCCAGACTTAAAGAATGTTTTGGTGCCACTTCAACTCTCAACATGCCAAGTCCTTTTCTCCTCTTCTCTTGACACAGTAACAGTTCTGGGCCTTACAGGACAGATTCATCTCCCCAAGCACTAACTACTATGACATTCAAGGCTGGCTCAATGATCAGCCCAGTAGGAGGCCAGAATATTCTGAGTCTGTAATTTAAACATGGGGAGAGATGGCTTCAAATAACCAAGTTTTCCTGACAGTCTTATTTAGAGTATACCCTTCAGATGCTCTTATTAGATGCAAAACAAAATAAAAATGCTACTTCATGGATGTCAGACAAAAAGGAACGCATGGCAAAGGGAGAGAGTGCTGTTACAGGGGACAATATTCTCAACCTGCAACTAAAGTATTTGCTAGGCAACTGAGAGTGCCTCAAGCTTGTGTTGTTACCTTCTTGGTTGGTCTGTTCTGGTTGAGATGATTCAAGCAACCTTGACACATGCCACCTTTACCCCTACTACCTCTGACCCAAAGGAACCTCAGTATAGGCTTTGCTTAATATTTCTCTCAGTCATCCCACATCTCATTTGCCTGCATTTCCTTTAGTTTTGTTAGACTAAAGACCAACTGATCATGAGAAACGCAAGAACTGGTAGCCAAAACGATTCATATGAGCTGCTCAGGTCCTCTCTATTACTCAGACCTTTGTTCTTGAACATCAAGGCTCTACAGAAATTATTTTAGAGTTATTCGGCCAAGCTTATATGTCTGATGTTTTATCACCATTTCTTTGCTTTATTCTTTCAGAAGGCAGATTAAAGATCTGAAAAACACAGTAAATATAAAAGTTAATGAGTGTCAGTGTCTTCACTGGGAAACATTCCATCCCAGGTGTGTGGTGAGCAGATTTCCAAGTGAGTGCTGCCAATGTATGTACCACACTGTCTCCAGAACATTTCCTGTAAATAATGCAGCCTTATCAACAGATATGCATATACAGAGTATAATAACAACTTTCCATAAACTATGGAAAATTGACTTGAATCATTTTATTTTCTTCCTCAGTTCCCAATTATATAATAGAAGACAGCAAAGTTGTGATGTGATACATCTATTCCTGACACAGACCTCTGAACACTTGCTGAAAGAGCCTCTGTGTTTTTCAGGCCTGTATTCTAGCCATGTGTAACTAAGCCAGAGGAAAGCTTACAGGTTGATAGAAAGCAGTTTACTATTTTGTTTTTCTATCAAGAGCCTTGGTAGTCATTTTGTTGTTCCTGGCAGGGATATCTGGGACAGTATTTTGTTTTGTTTTGTTTTGTTTTGTTATGGGCCATGATACTGTGTTTTATATGATCTTCTCTGGCTTCCCACACATCCTTTAAAGTGACTTTGTAAAGTATGGAACAATTAATACTCAGATAGCTAATGTTGAGGACAGTGAAACATAGGGTCCTTGTCCTCAGATTTTGTCACAAAGGTTTTAAGACCTTAGAATCACCTGAGTGAAGAGGTTAAGAGCAGCAGCTTCTGTTGTTCATAACATTTCCCACTGAAAGGGACTTACCGTGATTAATTATCAGAGAGGCACAGTGGAAAGGGAAGAAAGCAAAGTGGTTGTATGCAGAATAAAACAGACATCAGGATCGATCCAAGGCCTCCATATTTGACTGCCTGTCAATCCCTATACAAAGTAGCTTTTATATCAGGAATAAAGCTGGAAATTAAAAGTACCTTAAATTGAAAAAGTCATGAGCTACAGAACAAACTATTTCTCTTTTTAGATTTATTTACTTTTATGTTATTCATATGGGTTGTATCATGAATATCAATAATGAATATTCATTCATATTACAATTATTAAAGTCAGTGGTAATTCTTTGCCTGCTATACCCTAAATAAACACACAGAGACCTGTTAGATTTTTAATAAGCCTTAAGCACTGGGGCTGAGCAGATCTTCACCCTTTAAGCTAGCTTTCTGCTTCCCAGGTAAAACCCCAAAAATTCCTGCACATGTTCCAATTGGGCTGGTTCTCCACTCCATTATGCCAATCCTCAGAGCATGCTTTTCCCAGCCATGTGTGTTTCTTATTCATGCTGTAACCCATAGCAATTGGTCCTTCTTCCTCCTCCCTCTCTCTTTCACATGGTGATTCTCTGACCCACAAGCTTCTAATCCTTAGCTCTGCCTACCTCTCTCTTCTGCCCAGCTCAGGCCAAGGCAACTTTAATATCCAATTAGGGATAGCTTTGGAGGCAAGTTTCACAAACATCATTTTAGATACATGAGTATTTACTCAAACAGTGAGGAAGAGGCTGACAAGCAATTAACATTTGAATATAAGCAGTTCCAGATCACCCCCAACAATGGGTGCTTTGTCTGCATGTGTGTCTATGCATTATGTGTGTACGGTGCCCGTGGACAGACAGAAGAGGACACTGGGACTTGTTGGATTGTCATGTGAGTACTAGGAACCAAACTCAAGAACAAATACTTTGTAGAAATAATTGCACTTAATGGCTGAGCTGTCTTCCCAGCCCCAAGAATGTTTCTCTTAACTCACTTTTTGTTTGTCATGTTCTTTGTTTAAACTGAAAAGAACCAACTTTTCAGTCTACCCATGTTTAAGACTAATATCTAGGGCAGTGACTTACCCAGTGACAAGCATCCACTAGAGAGCCTGGTCAGAGATGTCTTTTCTGTATGAATCTCCCATTGATAAATAATGTCACATGGTATAATGGTTCATGAATTAGATGGAACATTTTTTATGAAGGCCTCAGCAATTGCTGTTATATAGTAGCACTATGTTCTCCTATGTTCATAATCAATGAAGAGAAAAATGTTGATTCAAACAATTAAGAGAATGTGGGTGAAATTTTTCAGGTCTTATGTAAATTTGCTGCAATTTTTTGAGCTATATGTGTTGGCTCCTACTACTACTTTAGCAAACTACCACAAACAATGGCTTAAAACAGCAAAAATATATATTTATTAAATTTTTTAGGTCAATAGTTCAAAATGGCTATTGCTAAAAATAACAATTTTAGTGGGAGCTCTTTTCTTCCTTAAAGATTTTAGGATTTGGTCTTTTCCTTTGCCTTAGCCAGCTTCTCCAAACCAAAATCAGCAGTTGGGTGTGGCTCCAGAGGAATTGGCTTGGAACATGTGAGACTGAGCAAATTCAAACTCCAGGGTTCTCAAAAATGGGGACCCACGCTCCTCACAAAGAACAAAAAGTATAGGACAAGCTCTCTCCTTGCATCTGCCTGCCTCAGGGGAATGTTGATGTAGCCCCCAAACAGCTACCTTCCTTGTGGCATGTAGAAGAAAACCCCAAAGGAGGTCACAGGTGAACTCAGTCATGTACCCAGCATCTGGGACCTTTCCCCATGTAAATATAGCATTGCCAGCATCTCAGTCTCAGCCAATAGACTGCATTCACCCCCCCAAAAAATCCCTCCCCATTTCCCATGGTTCAAAATACCCTCACCCATCTCAGAGCTGAGGGGAATTAGAGGATTTGATGGGGAGATGATGAGACCATGGGAGAGCTAAGGCCATCATGACATAAGCTGCAATATAGAATCACCATTCATCATATATTTATTACCTCAAAGCTGTAGTGATTCCGCCTGAAGGAATTTTCACTATCAGAGAAAGCTTTCTCCAACTATGCCACCACTTCCCTGAACCTACCATGCTTTCTCCAGTCTGGTCCTCTACCTGGGCAACCCTGAGAGTCCTTCCTATAGACCCAGAAAAAAACCTCAGTGTTGCACGTTTTTCCTCCATTTCAGCCCTGGACCCAGCGAGAAATGCAGCCACTGATTCTGATCTGCAGACTGGACACTCCAATCCACCTCCGTCAGCTATGCTACAATCAGTGACAGAAATTTCCAACCTGCCTCCCTCCCTTTTGAAAAAGGCCTGTACTGGTTGGTTTGTTGACTTGACACAAAGCTAGAGTCATTTTGAAAGAGGAAGTTTCAATTGAGAAAGTGCCTTTACTGGTTGGCCTATGGGAAAGACTGTAGTGCATTTTCTTGCTTGATGGTTGATGAGGGAAGGTCTAGCTCATTGTGGGTGGTGCTAATGCTAGCTGAAGTCCCTGGGTGCTATAACAAAAGTAGGTTGAGTAAGCCATTAGGATCAAGCCATTAGGCACTATCTCTCCATGCCTCTGCTTCAGTTCCTACCTTTAGTTCCTGCCCTGACTTTCCTGAGTTAGGGGCTGTTAGTAGAAATGAAAGAGAAAACAAACCCTTTTCTCCTCAAGTTGTTTTTGATCCTGGTGTTTTATAATAGCAGTAGAAACCTTTACGAAGAGACGAACTCTGATGGCTGCATTAGGTCTAAGTAAAAAATACCAGATAATCAGCCCATCTCTAAAGGCTGGGGCCTTTTTGTCATGTAAAATAGCTATTTAAAGATTCCAGAGATGAGGGCTCTGATTTCTCTTTGATTGGTAAGTGAGGGCATTATCCTGATTATGCACTTCATTGAAAATAATTCTTTTAATTTGCTCATCAATCAATTTTCTTTAGTTTTAGGTTTACTTGTGTTTGTCACCAGTACAGTTTATATATATATATATATATATATATATATATATATATATATGCAGGCATGAACTTACATAAGGAATTATAATACCTGAATCTTACAAAATATACTCACCTCTTTTATACTACAATTATGCAATATTTTAGTTGTCATGAATTGGAGTTTTTCTATGAACAAATATAAGGATAAAATCTTAAATAAAAATATGAGGCAATAATCAGATTATGAGAATAAAGAGCTGTCTAGAATGAGAATAATAGTACAATGCCATATCAAACCAGAAGAGGTTTGATATGGCATTGTACTATTTTCCTAGGGTTCCGATAACTTTGTGCCGTAATCTTAGTGGCTTAAACTAACAGAACTTTGTTATTTCACAGTTCTGGAGACTAAAAGTTCAAAATGAAGGTTTGGTATGCTCATGCTCTCTGAAGACTATAGGAGAACCTTTCTGTACCTCTCCCAGCTCTGGGAGGCTCATGCCTTCCTTAGCTTGTGGTAGCATAGCCTGTCTCTGCTCCTGTCTTCACATCATCCTCGTGTGCCTTTTCTGTATCTAAGTATACTGACATGAAATTTGAAAGCCAAAGTAATCCTTCTATCTACTCTTAATTTAATTATATCTTCAAATATTCTATTTCCAAATATAGCCCTTTCTCAGACTCTAGGTGAGCATGAATGTCAGTGAAATTCAGATGGAAAGTACATACAAGAGATATTCTTTATAATTAACTTCCTGTTGCTGTGGAGTTTTTGCTGTTAATAAAACTGACCCAATTCTTAGCATTCCTCTCAATACTGAATCTCAATAAAAGGAAGAAAGGCAATAATTATTCTCCTGACAGCATTTTAGTATAAGCTGGTTACAGTACTTCAATATCCACTCTCTCCAGTAACCTATCTGGTTTATGACTCTGAGTATACAGTCTAAATACAAAGACAAAAAGGCTCAGTGACCAGCTTGGTATGACACAGCTGTCTGCAATGGAATCCAACATCAGACATGTCCCACTCTTCTCCAGTTTTTCAGAGTTCTCATCACAAAGTCCACTCTTGCCATATACACACAATCTCCATCCATTCATACTTTGAATTCACTTCCAGTCATATGCACTAGCAAACCACAGCTTATATATGGCCTTCAGGCTTTTGGGAAACAAACTGCTATAACAGCAACAATTAGAACTTCAAAACTTTGAAGAGCAATAAGAAAGGAAGAAAAAAGAAGTAAAAAGAAAGAAAGAAACTCAATCAACCAAAAAAGGTTTCTTTGGAGGGTTGTAAATGTAGATTTGGGAGCCTCAGGGGCAGATGGAAAATGCTAGCCCATTTCTAGGGGCACCAAAAACAAGGCTTCAATTAAATTAGAAAGGGTCTTGAGATTCAGGTCTATATCACAACCAAACAAAACACTTTCCTAAAAACACACTTGTTCATGAATAAAATATACCCAGAAATTCCTTGCTACACTAAATGAACTTACCTTGCCATAGTAAGCATATCTTAGAGTATAATATTTTAACTAGAAGGAATAGATTTCTAAATCTTTATGTGCATCAACTTTCAAATTTTTATGTAATATTTTAAATTATTTTTTATGTTTTGACACTATAATTACATCACTTCCCCCTTGCTTTTCCTTTCTCTAAGCCCTCCCATGCATCCCTCCTTGCTCTCTTTCAAATTCACGGCCAATTTTTCATCATTTAGTTGTGTGTGTGTGTGTGTGTGTGTGTGTGTATGTGTGTGTGTGTATGTGTGTGTGTGTGCGTGCTTGCACGCGTTCACAAGTGCAAGTGCACAAATATTTATGTTAATAAAAATATAAATACAGCCTTTTCAGTCTGTGTATTGTTACTTGCATGTATGTTTTCAGGGCTGACCATTTACTATTGGATAACCAATTGTTGTGATCTTCCCTGGGGAAGACTATTTCTCCAGCTCACAAAATTCCTTCGTTGTCCGTAATTCTTGGTGTATAGGGTTGAGGCCTCATGGGCTTTCCTGAATCCATGTTAGTATGTCTATTGTTGTTGTTCTTGCTCAGTGTATGCTTAGGCAGTTTTGCTGGTAATACTGAGTATAGCTTCTAAAATTACTAGAAGACACAATCTCATAGCAAATTCCTCAATCTTCTGGGCATTACAGTCTTTCTGCCCACTCTTCCACAATGCTACCTAAGCCTTAGGTTCAGGAGTTAATTTATAGAGTGATCCACAGCTTTGCATTTTGATTTTACAGACCAATCAATAAACAAACATAGAAAGTGATTTTGTTAACATGTTAATAGCATTAAAAATAATAACATATACATTGTGCTAGCTTTACAGTACTATAACAAATCCCCAGATGAGTCAGTTTAAAAAGAGAAAGGTTTTTTCAGCTCATGGTTTCAGTCCATAGTTATTACTCAATTCTGTTGCTTTGAGTCTGTGACAACATGCTGCATCTAGCAGGATCACGAGGCAGAGCAAATGGTTCACCTAATTGCAGTAACTGGAATATAAAAAGTATACTGGGTGGAGTCCTTTAATCTCTTTCAGTGACAAACAGTCAGTGTCCTAACTTCCTGTCACTAGGCCTTACCTTCCAAGTATTCCAAGATTTTCCAGTGGTGCTATCAGTCATGGACCAAGCTTTCAATACATGCACCCTTGGGGAATATTGAAATTCTGAATGTTCACAAGAAACATCTGGAGGACTGATGTCTTAAAATGATGGGTTCTGGGAATATTGGCTAAATCAGAAACCACAGTAATGATTCTACTTTATGAAGTGAGGCATATAAATGTAAAATCTACCCTTGGTTCTGACTGGTATAAAATGAAATCTCAAAATCAATTTGATTTGCATTTCCCTGATGACTAAGGATGTTGAACATTTCTTAAGTTTACCTCATATAATTATGTATCATTTTTGAGTACTCTGTTTAGTTCTGTAACCCATTTTTAAATTTGTTACTTGTTTTCTTCATGTCCAGCTTTTTAAAATTATTTATATTAGTATTGATATTAAACTTCTATCGGATGTGTACTTGGTTAAAAATCTTTTCCCATTCTGTATGCTGTAGGCTACCAGAATGATAGTGTCCTTTCCCATACAGAAGCTTTTCAGTTTTGTGAAGTCCCATTCATTAATTAATTGTTGATTTTAGTGCCTGTGTTATCAGGGTCCTATTCAGAAAGTGGTTTCCTGTGTCAATGCACTCAGAACCTCCCCCCACTTCCCCTTCTGTCCGAAAGAGGATATCTGGTACTATTTTTAAGACCTTGATCCATTTGGAGTTAGATCTTGTGTGGGGTTATAAACAAGGATCTAGTTGCATTCCTCTACATTCAGTAGTAAATTTGACCAGCCCCATGTGTGTGCCTCCCTTCCATTGGCCAACCATTATGTAGTATGTGGTGGCATCATGCCTTGCTGGCTTTTTAATTCCCTTCCATTGCCTTTAACATTAATAATTATGCAATACCATGACACATATTTTATAGGTAAGAAAACTGAAGTCTCATGTGGCTAAATGAATTCTTCATGCTCATTCTACAAGCATGTAGAAAAACTGAGGTTTTGTGTGCTATTGCCGTAATTGTTGGCTTTTGTGGATCTGAGAACTTAACATGACATCTCACACAAAAGCTGAGCAAGTGCATTATGATTGAGCTGTATTTTCAGCCCTAGAACTGAGTTTTAAATGGGGACTATTTCCAAAACGTATACCCCACCGTTTTCTCTATGCTCTCTATCTAGCTCAGTATTAAATTAACTATTCAGGGGTAAATGTCCACAACAATATTCCAAAGGGATACCTTTAATATAAAATCCTTCGTGGTTAGCTATTTATAACATCCCTTTTTTATTTAAGCTTTCATAGAGGTTTAAGCCTTCTTTCATCTCGTTACCATACTAAGGCTTTTCAAGGCCCAAGGAAAACTGGGCTATATTATTTCATTTTGTGATATTCAATAAGTGTCTGATTTGAAAGATCAGCTATATATTACTAGCAAAAAGTGGTCTGTCCTGTTCTTCCATATTAGTTTCTAATAAATTAGATTTAATATATTTATGGACATTTATAAGGCTGCTCTACATGCAGCATCATTGATTTAATATTGATCTGGTTTATGGCTGGTGTGTTTAATTTAAAAATACTATGTCAGACTCAGCATTTAATGTGTTTGGCTTGATAGTGTTTTGGCTCAATGTTCAACTGTCTGATTTGATAAGAAATATATTGCTTTGGGCATGAAGAAAAATTTAAAAGAATATTATCAGTAAACAGTAAGCATATGTATTATTGAGAAGAAATAATTACACTTTTAGCACAGATATCTGAAGTAAAAATATGATCTGAAAAGATACAGTAGCTTTGTTTAAGTAAACAGTGTCTTCACAACCACATTTAATTAAATAAACAGAAATGAATAGGCATGTAGGCCTTCTCAAAAGTAATTTTTTTTTTTTTTTTTTAGTAATTTGAACACCAACTTACTGGGGGCTTTCTTTGTAGAAGAACTAGTTTGTGTGATTTGGTAAGCTTCTACTTAAAAAGTAAACAACATACTCCTGTTTGTAGTGTGTATATATTTGCATTCTGAAAATCTCTAGCTTCAAAATGTCAAAATGAACACTTGAAGATCTCATTGACTGGGAGACAGAATGCAAGGCCCTCTGCAGTGTCTTCAAGCATGCATTCAGAGTTGATGCATTTTGAACTTCTGTGCAATGTCACATTGCCTGACTTGCCAAGAGAATGAATTTTAATGCCCACTTGTGATTACTCTTTCCTGCCAGGAAACCCCTTGTATTTCCCTGGCACCCTTCTCCATCTTCTTAACCCTTATCTGAGCAGTCATCCCAGTGATTCTTACCCCAGTGAATCTCACCCCAGTGAATCTCACCCCAGTGAATGTCACTATCACACAGCCCAGAACTCCCAAGATGTTCTTCACTGACTTTCCTCTTTTGCCTATCAAATTTGTTGGTACAGTTCAGTCATTCAGCTCTTTCCATTTCTTTTGCATTCTGAAATTTCTCTCTCCCTCAATGAAAATTCTTACTGGGTACTTACTTTAAAACCAAATTTTAGTCCTTTAGTTCTTGGTTCTCTCTGTATCCACAGCTGTGTTCATTCTTAAATTCCCATCCTTGAATATAGTATTTTTGCTATTTCAACTACAAACAGAGTCACCTCTCCTGCATAGAAAGCTTTCTGTTCACTCTCCATAGCTCAATGGGACTTGAGCGAATTCCTTAATAATACCCACAGGAAAGAATAAAATGTATCAGTTAACTGAACAGAAAGTGAGCTCTCTCTTGCTCAATATATCCTCACAAACACCCTGAAGGACAACTGTCTGAAGAAGGAACTCTTAATCAGCTATGGAAAGAAGCTCATTTAGACTAAAACTATCCAATAAGAGGGCTGCTAAGTTTCACATTTCCAGCCCACACAGCTGACTGCAGACTCTTGATGTCAGTAGACCCATGCACTGTGTGACATTGCTGCTTCCTGTCTTGGTCCTGTTGAGGTTATTCTGCAGCTGTGTGGGATGACTTAGTCTCTTCCACCTCCCAAGCCTCTTCCTGTGATCACTGTCTCTCTGTTTTTCCCATCTACTCCTACCTTTCTCTCTCTCTCTCTCTCTCTCTCTCTCTCTCTCTCTCTCTCTCTCTGTCTCTCTCTCCTTTTTAATATTTATTTTACTCTGTTAAACATAGAAGAATGGTATAAAAACCCCTGTCTCAGGAGGTTTATAGTTAGTACCTGCTGAAAAAATAATTTTCCCTCTTAAGTTGCTGTGTTTTTGTTTCTTTTTTGCCAAACTCCTCCTGATTAATCTTCCTTGTTCTCTAAGATCTAACCTAATCTTAAGCAATTTTCCCTTAAAAGAGCAATTATAATTATTGTTTGTGTTTGCATTCTAATGTGCTTTAAACTTATTCATTTTTGTACTTACCAAAATACATTCACCTTGAAGAAAGGGTAATAATATTAATGTCTAGAAAAAAATCTAAATCTATCTTTCCCTCTGCCCTCATCCTTGTTTATAACTTTTTGTTTCTGTTTCAATTTTATTCAAATAAAAACATTTCTGTTTCTTTGTTCCTCTCTGTCTCTCTCTCTGTCTCTCTCTCTCTCTCTCTCTCTGCCTTTCTCTCTCTCTCTCTCTCTGCCTTTCTGTGTGTGTTTAAGAAAAAAAACCAAAAAAAGAAATACAGTAGGTATTATATAAACTACAGCGTCTAAATGAGTATACATTTTATTTATTATTGTAATTCATCACCTCAAGGCATACAAAATCTACTCTAATATGTCACTAAATAATCCCAACCCTTTATCATTCATTTCTATTTAATTGTCTCAACAATAACATATATATTCTGTATGAAAATAATGTAATAAATAAATATTGCTACAATATTTTGCTCCTACTTTAACCGTAGCATTTTTTAAAGATTTATTGATTAATTCAAGTCATATCTAGATCATAGGCCCCTCCCTTCTCCTCTGGTGTGGAAGGCCCCCACATATCGTCCCCGTGAGTTCATCAGTCACATGAGGGCTAAGAACTTCCTCTTGTTCTGGAGCCTGACATGGCAGCTTGGCTAGGGTAATGTGTTCCACTAACAAGTAACAAAGTCCATGAGTGAGACCATCTTCCCCTCTACTAAGTGATCTGTACGAAGACCAAGTTGCCTATCCTCTATATTTGGGGGGTGGGTTTGTATAGATTTAGTCTAAGCTGCTTCTTCTTCTTCTTCTTCTTCTTCTTCTTCTTCTTCTTCTTCTTCT
>CAJQZJ010000594.1:6417101-6457429 GCA_907164525.1 Lophiomys imhausi
TGTAGCTTCAACATCTGATCTACTGGAGTGCTCAGCATAGCTTATTTGGAAATGAGGAAATTCTGAATCACTGTCATTAATGGACACTTTTAAGCATAAGGAGAGTTAAAAGTGTTTTACCTAAAATATAGAGCTAGGCCAGCCACTTCAGGTGTACTTCAGGTAAATAGATTACAAGTAAATTGTAGGCATTTACTGATGTGGAAAAGGCTTTTAGATGATTGCATAAAGTCTCATGGAAACAGTTTTATCATCACTGAAACTCCATGTAATTTTGTCCTAAGTAAATTTCACTTCCAAATGTATTGTGTAAGTTTGAGATGAAATAAACCTTACACACTAGCTTCCATCTGCTTCCACCAATCTACTGGAAAACAACATGTTTATTCTCATACCAAAGTGAAAAGCATCTGCAGGTTCCATTTATAGCAAAGAAGTCAGCAAATGGATATGACCTTTGGAAATGTTCAAGAACTCACCTAAAATGCCTTCTCCACTGGCAAGCCCACAGCCAACTCAAGACAAAAATCCCTCAAGAACTGTAATCTTCCATTTTTGTTGTCAACTTTTGGCTGTCAAGCAACTGAAAACTGATGAAATATCAAAAAAAAAAAGGAGAATGGACAGCAGTGAGATATCCTGTGATGCTTTCAGCTGTCTTCAAATGTTTACATGATCCTGAGCTATGTGTGCTCCTGACGAAGCCAGGAGGTGTTGAAGAGCAACAGTCGATAATAAGCTATTGCTTCCTAGCAGTAGAGATTTTAATTTGAATCATGCCAAATTAGATGGCTGGGAAATGTGATATGATAGTAAAATTCCAGAAGAACTTGTAGAATGAAAACCATCTTCACAATTTCCACATCTTTAATCTAGGACAAACTTGGCACATTGGTGTCAACACAACTGAAAAACATTCTGATTTTCAAATATACTACTAAAAAATTTAAAATTCAAGCCAACAGTGGAATAAAACATTTACTATACATATGTATATATATATATATATGTATATGTATATATATACACACATATATACATATATATTACAAAGAATTTGCCTTTCAATATATAAGGAACTACTAAAATCAATTAAAAATTATATAATTAAAAATAAGCAAAAGGTTTAAAGAACTACATCGTAGATAAAGATATACAAATAAAATATATATGTAATTAAATCATATTAATACTACTATTAATGAAATATAAAGTAATTATTAAAATTTATATTCCACATTTAAAATTGCTGTTTAAACAGACAAAAAATAGGACCAAATATTATAAAAATGTAAGTCCTAGAATTTGCAGGCTTTAATGTTGTAAATTGTATAAAATCATTTTGGAAATCTGCTTATCAATTTTTCTCTAAAATATGGACCTAGCCTGTGGCTACCCATTTCATTCCCAAGTGTTTACCAAGAACACATTATTATTTCTTGCCATACACAGTATTTGTGTTTGGTTTGTTCTTGTTCTTCAAAATTCTTGAGATGCATCATTAAGCCATTTATTTGTGCTTGCTTTGGGTATTTTAAAATATCAGCACTTAGGAATATACATTTCTCTCTTAAAACTACTTTTAATGTGTTCCAGAAGTTTTGGGAAATTAAATGAGAGACTTGCCAGGAAACACGGCTAACAAATCATGTTCACTCTTAGGTTTAGAGCTGAGTATATGAATGTTGAGATGGGAGAAGGGGAAGGGAAGAATGAGAAAAAGAAAATGCAAATTATGCTGCAAATGGGGCCCATGACCAAACATAGTCGAGGGCCTCATGTCAACAAGGCAGATGATCAACTATGATAGCCTCTTGGTGGATTATTTTTAGATGACTATGACCACCTTCTGACCAGTTTTGGTTCAAAGTTTGTCTTTTCAGATAATAGAATTGTCATTTGTAAAAAAATAATAATAATAATAATTAAATTACATTGGGTGCCATTTGTAGAAATAATTACATTATTTATCCATCATTTATATTATTGTTAATTAGTTTGGCGGCTAATCCTTAACCATCCATTATAAATGAGCACACAGAGATCACGTGGATTTTACTAAGCCTTGGCCTGAATTGTGCAATCCTAGCCCATCTAAGCTAGTTCTTAATTCTATTACCAAAATATGACCACATATATATGTGGTCATATTTTGGTAATAGAATTAAGAACTATGTATATATATATATATATACGTCCCCTTGGACTGCCATTCTCCATGATATGCCGATGTTCCTGGCCATGTGGAATGAGGTTTCTTTTTCTAACCCATGGTATGTGCCTCCTTCCTGCTGCTCCTGGCTGGAATGCTTCTTCTTCCTGCTGCTGCTGGCTGGAATGTTGAATCCTCTGTCTAATGCGCAGGCTTCCTGTTCTAATCTAAGGAAGTCCCACCTTTCTCTGTCTTTGCCCAATCTCAGGCCTCGGCATTTTATTTAACCAATCAGAGTCAATGTAAGTAACAGACACCAAGCAGGACCAATTAACATTTAGAATGCTTAACACTAACCCAACAGTCATTCCTACTTGTTCCATTGTTTGTTTCTTTGATGTATATATTTCCTTCTTTTAACCCTAAGGTGGTGTCTTTAGGGTTAAGTGAGCTTCTTTGGAGGTACCAAGAAGATGGAATTTATTTTATAGTCCATTTACTGTCCATCCTGCTAGCCTGTGGAATGGAGACTACTAATATTCAGAATTATTAATGACAGATGTATATTCATTGTGTTGATTTGGTGAGTTTTTTTAAGATCTCGTTTGATTAATTTTCCTGGTGTATTTATTTTTTCCCTGTAGTCTTTTAGTTGTAGTTATCCTTCTCATCAGCCTGAAGTATTTCTTCCAGCATCCTGTTAAGATCTTTCTGTCACATAAATTTCTCTGATATGATTTTGGCATGCACAGATTTATTTCTTTTTAAGGCTGTGTGTGTGTGTGTGTGTGTGTGTGTGTGTGTGTGTGTGTGTGTTTATGCTGAGTATAATAATCTGGGTTGGCCATTGTGAACTTTTAGAACTTAGAAAGCATCTTTCCAAGCCCATATAGCTTTTAAAGTTTCTATCAGGACTAGAGAGATGGCCCAGGGGTTAAGAGTGTTCATTCCTGTTGCAGAGGATCCAGCTTCAGTTTTCAGCATCATATCAGCAGCTTACAACTGTGTATGACTCCAGTTATTGTGTAATGTGCAGTAGACTGTGACCTATCATGATCATGAAATGTCCTGTTTCCAAAACACAGCAAATTAACAATGAGGAAATGCCAAATTCAGTTAGTTCAAACCTGCCATAGGAAATAAGCTCACCAATATACCAATTCCTACTTCCAGAGCACACAGATTAAATTTTTACTTCATTTTAGAAGAAAATCTTCTCATTTGGTTTTTAAGGAAGATTGTTTCTACATAAGCAATACCTTTTAGGATGGAGATGTAGTCAAATAGTGAGTTTCCCTTTAACTCCTCCTGTTTCAGCTGCTCCAGCCTACAGCAACCCATTCACCTAAGTTGGCTCCATGTAGTCATTCTAGAAAGAAATTCTATGTTCCAGGTGCTCTTAGTGTAAGTGGGAGCAATTATCCCCAGTTAAGAGGAGACTGTTTTAATTTCAAGGCTATATATTATGATCCCACAATGCCCTTTCTCAGATTAAAAGCAAATGCCTTCAGTTTGATAAGTCCAATATGATAGCTACTGGATTCATGTGACTTTAAATTTAAGTGAAGTAAAACTAAATGGTTTCTTAATTTTCTTTTGGTTAGTTTGATAAAATACCCTGACAAAGCAACTTTAGGGAAGGAAGACTTATTTGCACTCATATAACAGTCCATGACAGTGGGTAAATCAAGGGAGGAGGAGTTGGAAGACAGGTTATATTGCATGCACAACTAAGAAGTAAATAACAAAGGAAGGCACAGTACCACTCAAATCCTTTTATGGTCTCAAGTGCTCCAGAATCCCAACCAGGGAAGGATGCTACCCATAATGGGTGGGTTTTCCCAACTCTTTTAATCCAATTAAGATAATCTCCCCAGTGTATGAGGAGGCTCTTGGCCCTCATATGACTGCTGAACTGGGGAGAGAGGGGGACTGTTATGTAGGGACACACAACTCCAGAGGAGTGGGTTAGAAGGGATAGGGGGTAGAGGGTGGGAGGGCAGGACTGGGAGGGGTGGAAAGAGGACACTGTGATGGAGATGTAACCTGAAGTAATAAACAAATATTTTTTTAAAAAAAGATAATCTCCCATTCCAAATCCAGAAGTCTATCTCCCAGGTTCTAGATTCTATCAAGTGGACAATTAACTCTAAACTTCACAAATAGAATTAATATTTTCTTTTCTCCATTACATTACTTACCTTTCAAATGGTAAGGAACCTTGGCTGACTAGTGGTTAGCATCTTAGACAGCATAAATATGAAACACTGTCACCATTTCAAAACGTTCTACTGAACTGTGCAGTCTGGGGTGTGCCTGCATTGCATGAATCTTCTGAATCAATGCCCCTTCACAGATAGTAGCAGCCAGATCATTTGCTCAGTGATCTATCATAACATTCTATTAGTACTTTTTAATTTCTGGTGTTTGGAGATTTCAGGTTGGGTGCCACCTGAAACTGCAATTTAATTATCAATTGTATTTATTAATAAGTATAAACTATAAGGCCAGTGGAGCAGCCTCGCAGGATATCAGTCAACGGGCCTGGTCTGGCTTAATCAGTGGCCTGATTTATCCTGGGGAAAGAGCCCCGGACCAAGGGTGGCCTACACCACCTGTAACCTAAACTCTGTTAAGTAATATAAGTTGTTATATTAGGCTGGTAGAATTACTAGTGGCTTGGCGGGAGATTTGCAGGAGTTCAATGGGAGTCTGTCCAGGCCCCGGATGCTTGGACTGATGGCCTGTAAGTTGCCACAGTCCTTTCTCCAGTAGTTAAATACAACAAGACCTTTTAATGTTCCAATGCTTAACCCTTAGCCGGGCAGACTCTGAATTAGCTACTCTAAATTTACCGGGATCACCTAATCCCAAACCACCATGTGCCTGTGATTGCCTTCCAGCATCCTCAAACACATTTATCTGCTTCCATGTCTCCCGTTGGAATGAACTAATCCTCTGTGTAAAGCACAGGGTTCATGTTCTAATCTCAGGAAGTCCTGCCTTCCCATACTCTTTCTGCCCAGCTAACTGGCTATCAGTGACTTTTATTAACCAATCCAGAGAATGCCTCAGAAGGGGTGGTAACCAGATCTTAGCATTGAAATCAGCCTATCAGAAGCCATGTTATTAGCCCCAACATCAGATAGAAACTGTTGAATTAACAGAGTTTGAAGAAATGGAGTGACTCAACAGTAAACACTCATCAGGTACTAGGGCTAGTTACTGGGAAAGTGATAGTATGGGGTGAAAAGGAAGAAGTCCCAGCACACAAGTAGTTCTCAGTCACATGATGTTCAACAAAACAAACTGGTTATTAGAATGCAGTGCTAAAGTCGCATGAAAGGAAAACACAGCAATGCCAAGGGTTATGTAGGAGGGACATGAACCCTGCCTCACTCCAAGAAGGGGCTTCCAGGGAGAAGTCACACTTGAGCTAAGAAGAAATTTAGTTTATGTCATAAAGTTGCAAATGGGAATTGAATCAGAGAAAACTGTAAGCAGGAAAGCCCTCTCATCAAGGAGGAAAACAAATATCCAAGAGCTAAAAAAATAGCACAGCCACTTAAGAAGCTAAATGAAAAGTAAGAGCAAATGATATTAATGGAGAAAGTGAATCCAATTAAAGGTAAAAATCAAATTACTCTTATGAAAATTAAAGTATGTAATTTATTTTACAAGGTAATTCCAAAGTTAAATTTCCACATCATGTACTTTCAAGCTGGGCAGGGCAGCTCATGTGCAATGCTAGCATCCTAGAGGCTGGAGCTGGAGGCATTAGCAAGTGTGATCATCTCAGAACATCAACAGCAACAAACCAAAAGCAAAATTCTAACCATGCAGCAAGAACATGCTAAGGTTTTTTAATTAGTAAATGCATCCCAAAAAGTGTGATTATTGACTAACATAAATTATAATTCAACAAATTTTACTCAAAATTGCTAGTAGTCATGTATTTGCATGCATATGTAATGTTCTTACGTATAAATGTAACTACACATAGCATTTAACCCATAATACTCTTACTACTCTGCTTAGCTTTCTCCCATTTTCCTCTTCTTTTCTTCCTCCTCACTTTTCTACATTCAAAAGTGATCAATAGGATACATTGTATTATTCTCTAAGCTTTCTAATAATAAGAAGATAGCAAGTAGAATATACTCACAGATTTATACAACTTTGGGTTACTGTTGCTTTTAAAAATAGGATTATATTATGAATGGTTTCTGTGCTTTGCCTTTTCTCATTCTGTAAATACATAATAGAGATCATTCTTAGACTCACATCGCATGAACAGATTCTTTTAAAGGTCCCATCAAGTTTCATGGTGCATTATCATTACTTGAGCAAAGATCATTACCCCTGTGTCCAATTTAGTGCCACAGTAAACAGACACATTGAGTACCCACTGCATTAATCTGACACTCTCCCTAGCACTGGGATACAACCCTGGGAATAGAATCACTTAACTAAAAAGTCATTGGTATTTTTTAAATTTGAATATATGTACCTTTTAGGGGGAAAAAAGAAATATAGCAATTTTCTACCAGCAATGTGAGAGAGTGCACTTTTCCATGCATCCACACCAGCAATAGACTCTAAATGTCAAACCAACAGATCTATAACAGTAGCCCACTGTAATTTGATTAGATGCTGATATAACCACTGTTGTGTTTGAGTGTTTTTGCAATGCTTGCAGGGCATATGCATCTGTTCCATTTTGAATTGCTTCTTCAGATGCTTTAACTATCTTCCTTTAACATCTACTATTCTTATCTACTTAATAATATATGCTCTTTGTCCACTGCATACTAATTTTGTTCTAAAATTTCTCAATCATTTGTGAACTTTGAAATCTATTATCACAGAAAACTATATATTTAAACTCATGGAGATGGTTAGATAGTAGAATGTTAAAGTCAGGGGCCAAATATGTATAAACTGGGCATTGGGAAGGTATACTGGGCCATTTAACTCTCATAAATGTGGCATATTTATATCTGTTGTTTTGTATAGTATTTACTGTTATAAGAGAAGGAACCATCTGTTGGACTGAAAGGGGAAGCTACTGGGGGGAAGAGGGTGGAAGGGCGGGATAGGAAGGGGGAATAGGGAAGGGTTTGTGACTGAGATGTAACTTGAAGAAAAAAAAATAAAGTATTTAAAAAAAGAAAACTATATATTTCTGTGATATATATATATCACATATACATGTATTATGACTTTTACATAAAATATGAAAATACACATTTGAAACAATACATTATTATGTATTATTTTGTCAAAAATGTTAATATTGAAAACAGTAATAAGACTACTGAACATTGTCAATTAATTATAATAGTAAGTAACATGTTATAAAAACAGATTTATTTTCCATTCTATAAGTAATAATTTATAGTTGCACAAATAATGTACATATAAAACATTTGTGATGATATAATTATATATCATTGTATAGTATAAAGTATAACAATATTTTAGTATGCTTTTTATGTATGCTGATAAAAATAGCTATTTCTAAACTTTTCTAGCTTTGTATTTGATGTTGTCATTTGTAGGCATTTTGTTTGCTTATTTGTTTGTAGACAGGATCTCACTGTGTAGCTCTGGCCATTATGGAATTGACTATATAGAACAAGCTGGCCTTGAGCTCATAGAGATCTGCCTGCCTCTGCCTCCTGAGTGGTGAGATTCAAAGCACATGCCACAAAACTGGCTCTATAGGCATTTTTAAGACTCACAAACATAAGCTTTTGAAAGAAGGAATAAATTAGTTGAGTGTTAAACATATTTGATGGCAAATAACAGTGGCATGTTCTTTCTATCCCACGGTGCAGCCATACAATTTTTTAAATTAATTTACTTTTTCAAGTTACATCTTAATCAAAGTCTCCTCCCTCCTCCTCTCCAGGTCCCACTATCCCTTCCTCCATCATCCCTGTCTCCATTTTCTCCTTCTCCTCAGATGACGAGAGCCTTCACATATCAAACCCCCTCAGTTCATCACTCACATGAGGGCCAAGAGCTTCCTCTTGTACTGGGGTTTGATATGGCTGTCCAGCTAGGGTTAAGGTGTTTCACTAACAAGCAATAGGGTCCATGACTTACTGCTGGGTGGAGTGTTTCAATGGATAGTTATGCTAGGTTCCTGTCTTTTTGGATTTGTGGATTGTAAGATAGTTGTCCTGTGCTATATGGTTAATATCCACTTATAAGAAAGTACATACCATGTGTATCTTTCTAGCTCTGAGTTAGCTCACTTAGAATGAGCTTTTCTAGTTGCATCCATTTGGTTACAAATTTCATGATTTCCTTGTTTCTGATAGCTGAGTAGTATTCCATTGTGTAAATTTACCACAGTTTTTTTATCCATTCTTTGGTTGAAGGACATCTGGGTGTTTCCAGTTTCCGACTATTACAAATAAAGCTTCTATGAGCATTATTGAGGTGATATCCTTGTGGTTTGGTGGAGTATCTTTTGGATATATGGCAACGAGTGCTATGACTAGGTCTCGAGATAGAACTATTCCTAATTTTCTAAGATATTGCCAGATTGATTTCCATAGTGGCTGTGCAGGTTTGCACTCTCACCAGAAATGGAGGAGTGTCCCTCTTTCTCCACATCCTTGCCATTATGTGCTATCTCTTGAGATTTTGATCTTAGCCATTCTGACAGGTGTGAGATTGTATCTCAGTCTTTTTGAGTTGCATTTCTCTGATGACCAATGCTGTTGAGTATTTCTTCAAAAGGCTCTCGGCCTTTAGAAATTCCGCTTTTGATCAAAAGCTCATATGACAGCACATGCTGACGAGGGTGTGGAGAAAGGGTAACCCTCCTCCATTGCTGGTGGGAGTGAAGGCTTGTGCATTATATGCCCCCAGTGTATGAGGAGGCTCTTGGCCCTCATATGACTGCTGAACTGGAATAGGGGATTGTTACATAGGGACACTCCACTCCAGAGGAACATGGACATAGACTTTTTATTTTTTATTTTTTTATTTTTATTTTTTTCTATTTTTTATTCTTTTTTATCTGTTTGTCTGCTCATTTGTTTGTTTGTTTGATTTTTAATTCTCTCTCCCAGGCAATGAGACACTTTTCACTGGTGGTACTGCCTCATAGACCCCCAGTGAATGAGGAGGCTCTTGGCCCTCATACGACTTCTGAACTGAGATGAGGGACTGCTATATAGGGACACCCCACTCAAAAATAGGATGGAAGGGTTAAGGGGTAAAGAAAAAAAATTAAATGTGAAGTTTTGGCCTTTTGCTACTAATTGTCATAAACTGTTTAGGATAATTAAGAAATGCAAACTAATAGTCATGCAAGCCGGTCATTTTGTTAGGTACTATGACAGTCTATTACAGCTATTTTCTAAGCTAATCAGAAATAAAGCTGCTAAGAGACAAGCAACATCTGCTTACCCTAATATAAGAGATAGATAGGGCCTCTTCAAAAACCTCAAGAGATCTGCAGAATATGGCATTCAAAGATGTTCGCTTAACGTTAGATCTTTTTGATATCGAGATATGTCAACTCCTGACAGCAACCCCATTCTACTCCAAGTAGAAGATGAGCATCGAAGAATCTCAAGTGGGAGATGATTGAATTAGTCACAAGCCTATCTCTTGGCAGGAAAAACGCCTTTCTCCAACTGTAGACAGAATGCTGTCCAAAAAGGACAAAACCTGGAAACAGGTAAGTCCACAGCCTAGCTCTGCTAAGACAGGGTAGGCAAGTCCTTCATAACCCCTGCTGTACAATCAATGTCTGTCAGAGAAACGGGGCCAAACAACTGAAGATCGATGCTGTAATGTATGGAGAGAAAGTGGGAACTGTCCAGGCAGCCACTGGTATGTCATTTCTTAGTTTGGGAAGCTGCAGGCCCTGCACTTCCTATAAAATCAGATATATTTATCCCTCTCAGGTCTCTGAAGTGGTTGAAGAATAGATAGCTATAGAGTCTCATAATTAAATCTTGAGTTTTTTAGGATTCAAGAGAGTGTTATAAATCTAAGAAGATGCTTTTGAAATTGTGTTGCAATTTAGTATGAATGTTGAGTCATATATAGAACTTTAAACTCATGGAGATGGTTAGATAGTAGAATGTTAAAGTCAGGTGCCAAATACATATGAACTGGACATTTGGAATGTACGCTAAGCCATATAACCCTCATAACTGTGGCCTAATTACCTCTGTTATTTTGTATTGTATCTATTATTATAAGAGAAAGAGCCATTTGTTGGACTGAAAGGGGGAGCTGTTGGGGGAAATAAGATATAACTTAAACTTAAAAAAAAGGGAAGAGGATGGGGGGTTCAGGATGGGAGGGTGGGACTGGAGGGGGGAGTAGGGAGGGGATTGCGATTGAGATGTAACTTGAAGAAATAAAAATAAATAATAAAATACAAATAAAAAAAATTCCCCTTTTGTGAATTCTCAGTTTAGTTCTGTTCCCCATTTTTTGATTGGATTATTTAGTTTCTTGGTGTTTCATTTCCTGTGTTATTTATACATTTTGGATATTAGCCTTCTGTTTGATGTTGGGTTGATGAAGATCTTTTCCCAATCTATAGGCTCGCATTTTGTTCTAATGACAGTGTCCTTTGCCTACAGAAGCTTTTCAGTTACATGAGGTCCCATTTATTGAATATTGGTCTTAGAGCCTGAGCTGTTGGTGTTACATTCAGGAACTTGTCACCTGTACCTGTAAGTTCAAGGATTTTCTCCAATTTGTCTTCTATTAGATTAAGTCTGTCAGATTTTATGCTAAGTTCTTTGATCCACTTGGACTTAAGTTTTGTACAGGATGATAGCTTTGGGTCTATTTGCATCTTTCTACACGTTGACATCCAGTTAGACCAGCACCATTTGCTGAAGATGTTGTCCTTTTCCATTGTATGGCTTTGGCTTCTTTGTCAAAAATTAAGTGACCATAGGTGTGTGGGTTCATTTCTGGGTCTTCAATTCGATTCCATTGATCAACCAGTCTGTTTTTATGCCAGTACCATGCTGTTTTTATTACTATTGCTCTGTAGTACAGCTTGAAATCAAGGATGGTGATACCTCCAGATGTTCTTTTATTGTACAGGATTGATTTTGCTATTCTGAGTTTTTTGTTTTACCATATGAAATTGAGAATTGTTCTTTCAAGGTCTGTAAAGAATTGTTTGCATTGAATTTGTATATTGCTTTTGGTTGGATGGCCATTTTTATTATGTTGATCCTACCTCTCTATGACCATGGGAGATCTTTCCATCTTCTGATATCTTCTTCAATTTCTTTCTTCGGGGATTTGAAGCTCTTGTCATAGAGGTCTTTTACTTGCTTGATAAGAGTTACCCCCAGACAATTTTACATTATTTGTGCAGCCATTGTTACAACTTTGTTTCTGTAGCATTTTTCTTGTTTGCTCTCTGCTTTTGTGACTTCATTCTCTTTCTCTTTTTTAAATTATACACAGTTTTATTCATAATTCATATGGAAATAGATATAGAAAAGAACAGATCTCAAAAAATCATTATTTTTATATTTTATTCTAAATGCTCAATCATAATATTAAATAGAAATAGTGGGTGTCAGTCTAAATGATTCATTAGCTTATGATTCCATGAGAAAGACTGCTTCTAAGATTATATACACCACAATTTGTTCAGTTTTATTAATTGCATGCTTATATATGAAACTGTGAATGTAACATTGAATTTTTGGAATGATGTGATGATTTTTTTCTGTTTTAACTGAAGTTGCAACATGAATAGGAAAGAAGGCAACCCCTCTTTGTAAGCCCTTTGATGCCAAATATGCAGCCATCATAGAAACCTACTTTTTAGAAGCATTTTTCCATAAACCAATCCTGGCTTCACATGTTACTGAATAAAACATGTTTTCCAAGAGTGATCCAGGTTTAGAGTCCTAGCATAGGGTAACAATCATAATCATTTTTGTTACTATTTATAGTAAAATATGTGGCTTCAATTCCAGACCATTGAAGATTTACCAACAAGATTATCTATCGTTTCTTTTGTTTGTTTGTTAAATTTATTTTTTCATACAATATATGCTGATTATGTATTCCCATCCCCTAACTCTGCCCAGATCCTCTCCACCTCCCTTCCCACCAAAACACACTTTTTTTTCTTGCTCTCTCTCTCTTTCATTAGAAAACAAAGAGACAAGGCACACCTTTAATCCCAGCAGAGGCAGAGTCAGGTGGATCTCTGTGAGATCGAGGACAGCCTAGTTTACAAAGTGAGTCTAGAACAGCCAGAGCTATTACACACAGAAATACTGTCTTGGAAAAAATGAGTGGGACATCTAAAGGAAAAGGGGACAAAATTAAAGTAGGATAAAATAAAAACAAACATATAGACTGAAAAGTAAAAGACCAAAGATAAAAGGCAACCATAAACACATATAGAGATAGACACATTGACACAAACATAAATCCTCTAAAATCACAAGATCAGAAACCATAATATATATATATATATATATATATATATATATGCAAAAGACCTTCTGGGAAAGAAGGAAGAGGAGAAGAAGAGAAAGAAGCAGGAGGAGAAGGAAAGAAGGAAGCAAGAAAGGAAGGAAGGAGGGAGGGAGGGAGGGAGGGAGGGAAGGAGGGAGGGAGGGAGGGAGAAAGGAAGGAAGGAAGTAAAGAGGGAAAAAGAAACTCAGGTAAACTATTAGGAGACAAAACTGCCTCCAGAAATACTATTGAATTCATGTGGACTTGGCCATCTATTGCTGGACTTAGAACCTCCTCTTAGGAGTGATTTCTAGACCCAGTGAGACGCCATTAGAGAAAACTAATTTTTCATCATTTCTAAAGGAGTCCAGGAAATGAGAGAGAGTAACATAGTCCCTTTCTGTGGGGTTACACGGATTTTTAAGAACATTTGTTATGTATCTGCAAATAACAAGCTGTGCACCCCACAAATGTCTGTTCTCCATCTCCCAGGAATGAGACACTGTCCAGTGTCTTCCATGTGTATACACAGGCATGCACACCTGCGTATGTACGTACAATACCATCAGACAGACAAATATATACATATTGCCCAAGTAAATAGAGTAAATCTTTGCAAGTAAAACTTGCAAAGTAAAAAAGTCTTTAAAATATTTCCTTCTCAGAAACTGGTTGGGGGATCATATATGGGACAAGCTGAAGGCCTGGGATGGGTGAAGCTTCTGGGAGGATCTGGGGGTGACCCTAGCTGAGACTCCAAGCAGCAAAGGACACTGAGACTGAAGGGGTCACCTGCTGTAGCCAGGCAGGATTTGCAGTGCTGGGAGGGGGACACCAACCCACCTACAAAACACTTGACCCAAAATTTGCCCTACTTACAAGATTTGCAGGGATAAAGATGATACAGCAATTGAGAGAATGGCCAACCAATGACTGGCCTAACTTGGGACCCATGCCATGGGAGAAACTCAACCCCTGACACTATTATTGATACTCTGCTGATCTTGCAGAGTGGAGCCTAGCATAATTGTCATATGAGAGGCTTCATCCAGCAGATAATGGAAACAGATGCAGAAACCCTTCATCGAGCAGATAATGGAAACAGATGCAGAGACCCTCAGCCAAATTTTAGGCAGAACTCAGGGGTGTTGTGGAAGAGTTAGGGAAAGGATTGAGGGAGCTGGAGGGGTTAAGGACACCACAAGAAGACGTACAGAGCCAACTAGCCTGGTCCCATGGGGGCTCATAGAGCCTGAACCACCAGCCAAAGATCATGCATGGACTGGACCTAGGTCCCCTACACATATGAAACTGATGGACTACTTGATTGATCTTCAAGTGGGTCCCCAAACAATTGGAGCAGGGGCTGTCTCTGACTTGGACTCTGTTGCCTGCCTTTGAATCACTTTCTTCTAGCAAGGCTGCCTTGTCTAGCCTCAGAGGAAGAGAAGGCACTTATTCCTGATGCAACTTGATGAGCCAGGGTGGGTTAGTACCCCCCAGGAGGGGAGAACTCCCCTTCTTCTCCCAAAAAGGGAGGATGGAGGAAGAAGATAGGAAAGTGGAACTGGGAGTAAAGGAGGGAGTTGGGCTGCAATTGGGATGTAAAATGATCAAATAAATTAAGAAAAAATTATTTCTTTCTCAGGAAAACTAAAATATCACTAAAGGGATTTACATCAAGAATGAAAGTTTAGTGTTCAAACATGGAGTTAGAACAACTTGACCTGTGACTTAAAATCATACACCATGAAAATAGTTTCTTTTCTCGTGTGCTGGTTAGTTTTCTCTCAACTTGACACAACCTAGAATCTCCTGGGTAAAGAGTCCTGATGAGGAATTGTCTAGAACAAGTTGGTCATGTCTGTAGGGATTGTTGTGATTGATTGATTTAAGAAGGTATGGTTCACTGTGGGAGGCATCCTTCCCTAATTAGCTGGTTCTGAACAGTGTAAGCAAGGATTAAGCTAGTTCAAGTGGGGATTCCTGTGTTCTTCCTGTACTTGACTGTGGATATGATGCTGCGGACAAATGTATAACTTATTCCAGGAATGGAAACTTGTGGGATCAAGCTTCAGAAATGACCTCGGGGATTAAAATAGCTTTTTGTCACCAAGTCATGCTTGGTTCATGGTAATTGAGAAATGTGATCTGGAAGTTGTATATTCTATTCATATTTCATGATATGCAACCACGCCACAATCTAGAAGGTCAATAGTGTTATAGAGAGGCTGGTTAGTTAGGTGGTTGGGAGAAAATATGAAATCTTAAAGGGGGCATTGCAAGTTCTATGACTGAGGCACAATAACTAGCTGGGACATGAAGAAGGAACCTGCTAGGCCAGCATTTTGAGCTATGTAATATAATTTTTCACTCTTTTTATTTGCTGTTTTCTATTGGTATTTTACAATTTTAACAAGACAAAAATTAATTTTCCTTATTAACTCATGAAATATGCATTTCTGTGAAAATTTAAAAATGACTGCAAGGGTCTTGATGATTGCTGAAACACCATTGGTTAGATCCTGGTTTTTCCCCTGGGTATTGACTTGTGTCTGGGATGAGGGAATGATAATAATGGCATAAGTGTGTTCTTCAAGTGATTTAATTCAATTAAATATCTTTTATGGGAATAGACTAATTCTCTAATTTTATCACTTTTAAAATGATAATCAAATAAAAGTAAATGTATGAATTCAATACAAATGAATATTAGAAAGACAGGCAATGGATTATATGGAATTAAATTAAACTGAGAAGTAGAAAAACTGACTTAACACCGCCAAAATGGAGGCATTGAACTGTAAAGAAGTATACGTTCGATAAGAAATAAGGATGCCACAGATGAGCAGTAGTGTGCTTTGAGTAGTTTTCCTAGATGTATACAAAGTACAATCCATTGAATGGTCATTCTGATGAGCAAAAATTCCTCCTACCTAATTCATTCATTTTATGCCTATCTATCCTCTCAGATGTGAAAGTTAAGATGAATGCCTTAATTATTGTTTTTGTATGTCTATTATTTATATCATGTTGTATTATATATTTTGGTTGAACTCAAACTCGGTTTTTGTTAGTTCACATTTTTTGCATTTTGATATTTTTAATAAATTTATTTTACAGTAAAAAAAGAATGAAAGTTTAAAGCAATTATCACCAAAAAAATTAAAGACATTTAAATATAGTTAAATGACCATGGAAAATCTCATTGCAGGTCATTTACAAAGTAAATTTTAGCTGTCCGAAAGATAAATCAATTGCTTTCATCCATTCTGGCTTCTTTGCTCTAGTCAAGAAGCCGAACCAGCTTTGAGTTTATATTTATAAGATCAGATAATTAGTGTTTGCTAATATCTTGAATGTCTCCTCCAAAACTTACTGATGTGTGATCACCGTTGTATGGTAAGGAGGAGCAGGTGAAGCATTTTTGAACCAATCATCAGGCAGGGAAGATTCAGCCTTCATGAACAGATTAATAAATTGTAAGAGGAGTCAGTTAGTAGGTTATTTCCAGGGTATGTCAGTTACAAAAGTCATCTTTGACTTTTGTACATGTTTTCTTGATGTCCTCCGGCCCCTCTGTTTCTTATATTCTTTCTGCCTCCTCTTCCTCAGGGCTCCCTAATCTCTGAGGGGACAGATTTTCGTGGAGACGTCCCTTTTGTGGCTGAATGTTCCAAGGTCTCTCTCTTTGCATAATGTCTGACTGTGAGTGTCTGTATTTGTTCATATCTGCTGCAGGAAGCAGGTCTCTGGGGATACCTGAACAAGGCACTGATCTATGAGTATAGCACATTGTTGTTAGGAGTCATATTATTGCTACAACTGTTTGTTTGTTTGTTTGCTTGTATGTTTGGTGGCTGTTTTGTTCTGGCTTTAGTTTTTGTTTAGAACAGTAGTATTTAGTTTTCCCCTAGGTCCCTGGCCTACCTAGTCTCAGGTTCTTGGTCACCCAAACAGTGTCAGGTATAGGTTCCATCTTGTGAAGTGAGCACCTTAAATCCAATCAGATATTGGTTGATTATTACCACAAACTGTCCATTGTCCTAGCATATTTTGTATGCATGGCAACATTGTAGATCAAAGCCTTCTCTTTCTTGAAGTCAAAGATGAAATCCCCTATGACCTTTGGCTCTTCCAACTCCAGTTTCCTTGAGTCTGGCATCACTCATGTGTGATGACATCTAACTAAACATGCCCTTCATGAAAACAAAGCTTGAGCATTAAAACAGGAACATGGTTCATCTTTTAGGAAGACCAGGGTTTAACCTTGGAGAAATTTGTCCCCAGTTCTCCACAATGATGCTACCACCTCTCTCCTGAAGACCAACTACAGTTTTAGCATCCTTAAATTCATCATGTGGGGTAAACATGTTCAAGATGTCTATCTCTATAAGCACTCTGAATCACCTCACTGACCAAGTACAAACTCTCTTTCTTAGGAAAAATATTTATAAAGCAGGAAAGTAATTTAAGCTTGTTTTCAAGCAAGTTACAGTATTTCAAACAGTTATAGTATTAATAAAGAAACTGAGATATTCCTAACTTTACAAAATGCTATTATTTAATAATTTTTCCCTTTTTATGTTTATTTATTACTTCAGGTTACATCACCATCACAGTGCCCTCTTTCCACCTCTCCCAGTCCCGCCCTCCCACTGTCTATTATCCCTTCTATCTCACTCCCCCAGAGTGGGGTGTCCCTACATATCAGTCCCCTGTCCCAATTCAGCAGTCATATGAGGGCCAAGAGCCTCCTCATATACTGGGGGCCTACAAGGCAGCACCAATAGGGCAAAGTGTCTCATTGACAGGTAGCAGAGTCTATGTTTCTGTTCCCTTTGGTGCATTGGTTGTAGTATAGTTATCCTGTACTATATGGCTAAAATTCTACTATAAGTGAATAGATGCCATGTGCATCCTTCTAAGTCTGTGTTAGCTCACTCAGGATGAGCTTCTCTAGTTCCATCCATTTGGCTGTAATTTACATGATTTCTTTGTTTCTGATGGCTGAGTAGTTTTCTATTGTGTAGATGTACTACAGTTTTTTTCCTTTCCTCAGTTGAGGAACATCTGGGTTGTTTCCAGTTTCTAGCTATTACAAATAAGCCTGCTATGAACATAGATGAGGAAACTTCCTTGTGGTTTGGTGAAGAATAGTTTGGATGTATACCCAGAAGTGGTATGGCTGTGTCTTGAGGTAGAGCTATTCCAAGTTTCCTAAGATATCACCAGACTGATTTCCATAGTGGTTGTACAAAGCTTGCACTCCCACCAGCAATGGAGGAGTGTTCCCGTTTCTCCACAATCTCACCAGCATGTGCTGTCATTTGAGCTTTTGATCTTAGCCATTCTGACAGGTGTGAGATGGAATCTCAGAGTCATCTTGAGTTGCATTTCTCTGATGCTTAAGGATGCTGAGCATTTCTTATTTAACATTTTAAAGTGTTACTGTTCACTAAATTTTTATCCCAATCTACACATAACATTGAACAACTGAAGAGTATCAGCTCATCCTTTATTAGGCTTCCCATGATTTCTTCAAAAACATAAACAAGTATGGAAAAGAATATTTTTGTTTTAATGTAATCTTTTATGCATTATAATTTCAGTATTTTTATCATAGAGAAGAATATTCTTTTGTTCTTCACTTCAAAATGTGAGTTATAAACATTTTGGCAACAGCCACTCCTTAATTTATTACATTTGTTTATTTAGTCTATGTATGTATGGTAAAAGAACATATTCTTTAAAAAAATTAGTGTTGGCCTACTTTAAACATTTTCATGTCTTGTTTATGAAAATTTGTGCCATGTGATGACCTAGCTCAGAGCACAAATGGAAATTTCAACATAAAATAGATAAAAATATGTTAGGTTTACAGTTGAAGCAGCTGTAAACAAAAGCATACCAGTATTTGAATAAATATGTGTGTTTGTGTGTGGGTGTGAGTCCTAAACACTTAAATGTGGACTTGAACATGATTTGCTGTGCTGCATAAGTTCAGAAGTGATGAATGATGCTACATTTGCCTGTAGTGGAAGAGGCTAACACCTAGGTCCACATGTAATAAATATTAACGCTATCTCATCTTGAGGACTTACATGGGCAGTGAATTACAAGGACCACATAGGTCAGTCTGGGTTAATCATAACTCTGCGCCTGTAGCTCACCTCCACATCATCACTTTGTCCACTGGTGACTATTCGTTAAAACTATAATGAAGTTTTGGGTACAAGATTAGAATTTATTTTGCTGACATTATTCTTAGACCTTTAAGTTTCAAACCTTTCCATTCTCAGGCTTGGTTTAATTGCTAAACATTTTTTTTTTCATTTCAGAGTGAGAATCAGAAAATCTTAGAGAGTATTGGTCACTAAATCAGCAAGCCTTAGGGTTTTGCAATCACAAAAAGTAAACAGTCACCATCCCCATGGTTTTAACAAACACCAACTTTTTCTTTTAAAATCTCAGTTCTTTTATCTTACAAGTGTGATTATAGAACATCAAAGAAGCTACATTTTTTATGGGGCTTGTCACTTCTTGTGTCACAATATATTTACATAAATATTATTTTTCAAATTCAATGCTTTGTGCCTTAAATGTGGAGATTACTTTACATCACCTGCATTTGCTTTCCTGTGGACAATGTCTCCATGAAATCATGTCTTTAATATTGTGAAGTGAGCATAGCAAACGGCCTTGAGCCTAGGTTCTATATTAGCCACTGTCATCAGCATAGCTTGAAGGAAGCTGGCTCACCTCAGCTGTGACTTGGGTGACATAGATTCGGCTGTTTCAAAGTGTTAGAAATATCAAAGAAACTCACAGGAAAGGGCATTTTATAAATCTAAAAATGTCTTACAAATTATGTATTCTAATAAAAAAGAAATACTGGATGCTGTCAAAAAAGGAAAAATTTTATCTTAGTGTTTTGGTTTAAATGTCATCTTTCCAAAACTGTTTCCACTGAATTTTATTAATAGAAGACAAGATTATACTTTCTATTTTCTGTGGATTTAGGGTTTGAAGTGAGCTTATAAATATTTACTAAATTAAAGCTTCATATAAAAATGAATATGTATCTCTCAACTCATATCAATATTGGTAAGATGGTAGATGGTAAGTGTATTTGCTTATAGTATGGGCTTCCATGGTTACCATGGAGGATACTACCTAATGAACTACCAAGTGCTTTCTCCATCATCTCATAATGGGAACATTGGAATAGGAGCACAGGAACAAGGGCAATCCACAGAAGGAAAGAAATATATCATTTTCCATTACACAGTGAGGAGCATAATTTTTAAATATTTTTTTTCATTTTTCCCTTTACTGGGCCAGAAATGCAAATATTTGAGAAAAATAACACTGAAAGTTTACATTTCTTCTTCTGACAGGAAGAAACTTGCAAAAACAATGATTAGCTTAGTAGAGTGTGCATGAACTAGAAGTGGTCTCCATAGAGTATCTTTGTTTAATCAGTTAGGTACACACATATGGAACTTAAATATTTGAAAGTTTGTAAAACTATTTCAGTTACCAGAATATTTGAGCAGACTGTACCAATTCCTATCCATGTAAATGAATTTCCTTTATATTTCAAAAGAAGCTGTGCACATGACCACACAGCATGTTCCAGCAATTGTGTGACTTGTCTCAACGACCCAGCTGTAAACAGATTAAGGAAAGGGGCTCAAGACTTACATCACTTACAGAAATTCAGCTTCATGGTCTTAGAAGATGCATGAAAACTGTCAGCACACCTCTCAATGTAAAGTCCTTAGCCTGAATCTAAGGCGATTCTGTGGCTAAACTCTAGGAATCTAGCAATCAAACCCTCTCTGAGAATTACCCCATTCTAACTGTACCTCTGTAACTGCTATGGGGTCTTCTGTCCTGAGCATCAGTACATAGGAATGTCCACCAATCACAACAAACCTTGTTTGTAAATAGTATTTTTTTCTATTTTCATTTCATTGAAAACAATTTTTTTTTTGCATGTAACATATTCTTATAATGGTTTCTCCTCAGCCGGGCGTGGTGGCGCACGCCTTTAATCCCAGCACTTAGGAGGCAGAGGCAGGCAGACCTCTGTGAGTTCGAGGCCAGCCTGGTCTACAAAGTGAGTCCAGGACAGCCAGAAATACACAGAGAAACCCTGTCTCAAAAAAACAAAACAACAACAACAAAAAAAGGATAACGGTTTCTCCTCTCCCAACTCCCCTGGGATCTTCTCCAGATCTTTACTAAAGGAGAATTTCATACAATGTTTTATCATACTCATGACCCCACGACTCTTTCCATATCCTCCTTACCCACCCAACTTTGAGTTTTCTTTATTTTCCCCTATCAAGTCCAGTTTCTGGAGCCCAACCATAGACTTAGACATGGGGCTTGCCCTGAACCGTTGTCACCTCCCAGGGGTGTCATTATTAAAGATATCTTTTCTTCTTCCAGACACTATCAATGCCAAAAGCTCCTCAGCTGGCAGTGGGATTTTATGCCCATCCATCCTGCTCTATGCCAAGACTGTGACTGGCTGGGCTTTTGCAAGTCTTGTGCATGACATCACATTTGCTGTAAACTTATGTTTTAAACCCTCCTGTTGTGTTTAGAAAAGACTTTTCTTGAAGGCACCCTCCTCTTTCTGTTTCTTATGTTGTTTTCTCTCCTTCTACAATTTCCTGAGCCTTGGGAAAATGACTGTGTCCAGTCAGGGTTGAGTTCTCCATAGTCTCTTTTTCTCTGTACATTAGCCAGTTTGGGGGGGGGGGGTGTCTTTGTCTCAATTGGCATCTACTTCAAGAAGCTTCTCAGAGGAGGGGTGATTGATGCACTTTTCTATGGGTGTATCAATAATTCATTAAAAATGTTTTTAAAACTATTTAGTATTAAGTTTGGTCCCCTAGGGTAAAAGACCACAGGTTCATGGTCCTATTAATAGTTCTGGGAATGGGTTTTATTTCATGGAGCAGGCCTTAGATCCAATTCAAAAGTAGTTGACTACTTCCAAAACATTCATATTACTATGTACAAATGAGCCTATCCTGCCAAGTCATTCATTATCATAGCTTGCATAGTTCAAAGATGGTGAGATTGATAGTTAATTTTTTCAAAATCTGTACCATGACACCTTATATCTCTATTTTGGGGTCAATACATGGACAACAGTGGAAGTAGACATTATTTTGTGGTCTTCCTCACAACTGGGTCTGGACTATAAGAAGAGGAAGCACTCAGATACCCTATTGCCCTTTGCTTAACATATAATGAATCCCCACACTAGGAAATAAATCAATTCCAATCATTTCAGTTGCTAATCTAAGCATGACCTCAAGAACAAAAGCTAGTTGAAATTTTCTTAAATGATCATCACCTATTCAGATGGATTGGACATTTCTAGGAATTGGACATTTCCTAGACCAGCCTCTCAGCAACTTTCTCTCTTGAAAGAAGGCTGTACACTTTGCTGATGAGTATTTTCTCGCGAGTTCAAATTTGATAGCTTAAAATCATCCAAAAGGTAGTGGTTGCATGCTTTACGCAATGAAAAAGGCCAGGAACATTTTAAAACGTATTTCATTGGTGTTGCTACAGGCTATCATTGAACAATGTTAATGCTTCTTTTAAAACTTCATTCCTAAAGCTTCTTAAAATTAAATTGCAAAAAATAGTATGTGTAATAGCAATGATAATGTTGCCATATTGAGGTACAATGCCGAAACTCACTAAGTAGTAACAATGGCACTAGAATACTTTTCTGGTAGCACAGGGAGGACCATTATAAAGAGGCTGGAAGAGGTTCTAGGGAGCACAGTGACTGTTTGACCCAGAAGAGAAAAGGTCAAAATGAATTCCGAGAGGAAGTTTCAAGATCACTGATATATCTCAAAAACTGAAAGGTTAGACCAAGGAAGCTAGAAGTAAAACAGAAATTTGATGTCTGGTGCAAAGAACCAAAATCAAGCAAACAAAAAAACAAAACAAACAAAAAAAGCAAAACTGTGGAACGTGAGAGTCTATGCAGAAGAAATATAACCAAATATTCCCAGTTTCTCTCACATCAACACTCTGGGACTCTCTCCGTGTTAAGTTTTCTTATGCTTTATCTGTAGAAAATGGTTCCTTACACTAATATTTTATCAGGAGGAGTAGAAATATTTAAAAGTTCTGTGCATACTCTGTCAGGATTGCTGAAATACATATTCTCAGATTTTGAGCTTCCAATATTCAATGTAGTATATATGTGATTTGATCTTGAATCTTTATTTTTAATACAAGAACCCCATGGGGACTGTGATGTTTGTAGTGTGGGGAACGGCCCTAAGGGTTGTAAGTCACTTATTATTTCATGAGAATATTTTTTTGAAAAAGAGATTCCTCTTACCTTTGCATCCCAAGTTCTGAGATTAAATATAGGACCACTATGTCTGGCTGAGGACTCTATATTTCACCAAAAAAGATGTTACTTCATGGTTTCTGGATAGATAAATGAGCTGGACAGTGGTGGCGCACTCCTTTAATCCCAGCATTAAGGAAGCAGAGGCATGTGTATCTCTGAGTTTGAGGCTAGCCTGACCTACAGAGTGAGTTCCAGCCAGAAATGCACAGAGAAATCCTGTCTCAAAAAACAAAACAAAAAGAATAGATAAATGACTGTTTTAATTATTGACAAATGTCTTTAAAAGATTATTTCAATCTTTTTTGTTTTGTTTTTCTTATTTTTTCAATGTTTATTTATTACTTCAGGTTACATCTCCATCATAGTGTTCTCTTTCTATCCCTCCCAGTCCCCCCCCCACCCTCTACCCCCTATCCCTTCCATCCCACTCCTCTGGAGTGGAATATCCCTACAAATCAGTTCCCCGCCCAAGTTCAACACTCATATGAGGGCCAAGAGCCTCCTCATACACTGGGAGCCTACAAGGCAGCACCACTAGGGCAAAGTGTCTCATTGACAGGTAAAAAGTCTATGTTCCTGTTCCCTTTGGTGCATTGGCTGTAGCATAGCTATCCTGTACCAAATGGCTAAAATATAATTATGACTGAATAGATGCCATGTGCATCCTTCTGAGCCTGGGTTAGCTTACTCAGGATGAGCTTCTCTAGTTCCATCCATTTGGCTGCAAATTGCATGGTTTCGTTGTTTCTGGTGGATGATTTCAATCTTTTTTAATTGAGAGAATGTTTCATTGTATATCCCTGGATGGCCTGGAACTCAGTTACATAGAACAGGGTGATTGATATGTGTGTGTGTGTGTGTGTGTGTGTGTGTGTGTGTGTGTGCATACATATCATATATATAAAACATAGTATGTATATATAGCACATAATCACACACACACACACACACACACATATATATATATATATATATAATACAGGACAGCCTGATTTATGACATGTGATACATTTATAGATATATAGATAGATACAGATACAGGTATAGATATAATCAGTTTTAAACTTTGCAACCAGACTCTAGGAGAAGCATTACACTTTATATAGAAGCAAGCTCTTCTGCATGATCTTTAAGACTCCTTTATGGAGGACCAAATAATAGGCTATTTAACTGCTTACTAAATAGTTGTATTTATGGTAAGTGGGTATTCTCAAATAATTTATTTTCATTGGTAATTTATAGGACAGCAAGCAATATGTATCTGTCTACTTATAGTTAGTCTAAGTCTTAAAATACTTTCAAATACTTGTTCAGTTAATTCCTCCAAACTTCTTGATGTCATAAAATAATATAATTTTGTCTCTATCTCATAACAAACTTTTCCTCAAAGAATGAAGTCATGCTTTTATTCCCTCTTTTATATCACTGACTAAAACAGTGCCATAATGTCAAGCTGAAGTAATAGCAGACATCATCCTCTCAACCAATTGGCAGCAACACCATTAGAGTTACTAATGGTTTGTTCTATGTAGATGCTATATTTCTTTTTTGACATAGTGTCTCACTATGTAGTTCTGACTGTCCTGGAACTCAATATGTAGACCAGGCTGGCCTTGAACTCACAAAGATCCTCCTGCATTTGCCTCCCAAGTGCTGGAATTAAATACATGGAGCACTATGCCTGGCTGAGAACTCTACATTTCACTGAAAATGATGTTTACTTCATGGTTTCTGGATTTATAGATGAGCTGGAGGCATGTGTACTTCTTAGTTTGAGGCCAGCCTGACCAACAGAGTGAGTTCCAAGATAGCCAGGACTACGCAAAGAAACGCTATCTCAAAAAAAAACAAAACCAAACCAAAAGAATAAATAAATGGCTGTTTTAAGTATTGACAAATATCTTTAAAGGATTTTTTTTTATTGATAGAGGGTCTCATTGTATAGCTCTGGCTGGCCTGGAACACAGTAACATAGATCAGGCTGGTCTAACACTCAGAGACATGCCTGCTTCTGTCTCCTGAGTTCTGAGATTATAAGTGTACACTACTATACCTGTCAAAGAATCAGGTGATACAACATTTTATTTTGTCCATATGGGTATTTTGCCTGCATTTATGTCTGTGCACCATGTGCATGTCTAGTGCCATAGGAGTCCAGAAGTGAGTGTCAGATCCCATGGGATTGGAGTTACAGAAGTCCGTAAGATAGCATTTGGGTGCTAGGAATCAAACCCAGGTCCTCTAGAGCAGTGATTCTCAACCTGAGGGTTCCAACCCCTTTGAGGAGGAGTCAAATGACTTTCAAAGGAGTCGGCTAACATCATTGGGAATCACAGATATTTGCATTATAATTCATAAAAGTAGCAAAATTACAGTTTTGGAGTAGCAACAAAATAATTGTATGGCTGGGTTCACCACATGAGGAACTCAGATGGAAAAAGAGGAAAGACTGAAGCTATTAATAGTGTTATTAGTAATTTCTCCTTAATGTTATTTGAGAGCATTTATGTGTAACATAGATCATGAGGAAGCCATATTGAATATGAAGAAATGTGCCTAGGTTAGAGGCCTAGTAGCCTAACATCTCTCAACAATTCTAGAAGCATAGACTTTAAGGATCCCAAAAATTAAAATGGTAAGTGGTAAGACTCACTGCAGTCTCCAAGACATCCCTTTAATATTCATTCAGTCCACATGATATACACAACTAAGGGATCCTTTTGTTATAAGCCACATTCCCTGAAAATATGGACAATGTTCTAACTTCCTCACATTTGTAGAAGTAAAGAGCTATAGACTAACACAGAACCATAAATAGGAGTTTATTTAAACACATATGTTTTATAATTTTTGCATATAGTACTGTCATATTTATTATTCTATAAATTTTTAACCTTAAGTCCCATTTTGTCCCTACCCCATAATTTCACAGGTAAAATATGGAAACTATGCTTTTGTTTGGGATGCAGCTGTGCTGGAATATGTTGCTATCAATGACCCAGACTGTTCCTTCTACACTGTTGGGAATACTGTTGCTGACCGGGGATATGGCATCGCTCTGCAGCATGGCAGCCCCTACCGAGATGTCTTTTCACAAAGGTAAGGCTAATAAAAAAGAGGAAATTTAGACTTTAAAAATGCACTAAACTACACTGTCTGTTTCAATGCCTTTTCCTTTGTGTTACAAAAAGCTTTATATGAAATCAGTTTCTAGAAGTGGGTCTTACAAGAAATTTCTTGTCTAAAACATGTACTATTCTCCATAAATAAGAGGAAAGTATTGTTGTATATAACTTCTCTTACTCTCCAAAATTTTGAGTGCCAACTAGAGTGCATGTGTTACAAATTACAGAGAGCTAAGCAGTTTAGTCTACATTGGAGGAAGTGAACAGAATAAAGTTGTAGAAATTAACTTATTTCTACGAACATGAAAGCACAAAATGTATTTTGAGACCAAATTAGAATACTAATTTGCATATATATATATATATATGGGATATTTTCATATGGATTTTATGAAGGAAATGGTAAAAAGTTTAAAATCCTCTGTCTGGTGAAGTGTATATGAGTTGTTTGTCATGGAACCCAAAGAAAATATTATAAAGATAATACATCCAACTTCAAACTAGAATGTTCCATGACAGGAATTTTTTGTATTTTTATATATTTTTTATTTTTATTGTATTTTCCCCCAACATCTCCCTCTTTTAGTCCAATAAAAGACTCTTTTTTATAACAATAAATACAATGCAAAACAATAAGAACAATTAGGAAACAGTTATGAAAGCTATAAGATATAACATACATTCCCAATGTCCAATATATATGTATTTGACAACTAATAAGAATATTCTGTTATTTATCTTAATGAGTTTAAAGTTCTATACCTAACTCAATTTCAATCCTAACTTGCTTTACCAACTTTAAAATGTCTTCTGAGACCTAGAACATCCTTTTAATTCATAAACAATTTAAAACTTAACTGTGAGACTACAACTATCTAGTCTTCAGCCACATCAGAGACCTGAAAAGGATAAACATATCTGAATAAACAGGAAGTGCAGAGCAAGCAGCTTCCAAAACTGAGAAACAACAGGCAACTAGGTGCCTGGACAGTCATGAATTTCTCTCTATAATATTGGAGCATGTATCACAAATTGTTTAGGATACTTAAGAAATTCAAACTAATAGTCATTCAAAGTTGTTATTTTTTAGGTACTAGTTTAGTGTATCACAGATGTTTTCTAAGTTAGCCAGATATTAAGTTGCTAAGAGACAAGCAATATTTGCTTATTCATATATACAGAGATAGCGAGATGGTCTTCAAAAATCTCGAGAGATCTGTAGAATATGGTATTTAAAGATGTTTTCTTAACTTAAGATTTTTTGACATTGAGTCATGTCAGCTCCTGACAGCACACCCCATTCCACTCCAGTAGATTATGAGCATCAAAGAATCTCCATTTGGAGATGACTGCATTAGTGGCAAGCTAGCCACTGGGCAAGAAGAAGCCTTTGCTTCAACTGTAGACATAATACTGTCCAAAATGGACAAAACTTGGAAACAGGTAAGTTGACTGCCTATCTCTTCCAAGACAGGATGTGCAAGTCCTTCATAATTCCTACTATACAGTTATTATCTGTCAGAGATACTGGGCCAAAGGTTTGAAGATAGACAGGATATTGTTTAAGAAAGAAAGTTTGATGGTATTTCTCAGATTAACAGTTTCTATTGGAGAGAGTCACAGTGCCTCATTCAATTTACAAGACAAATTTGACTTCAGAGAGGGTTTCTGTCTTCTAGATAGAGATATTGTTTATGTGACACTAGATTTTTCCCTTGTTACATGATACTTTCTAACAGATAATGCCACATCATAAAGCCACTTAGGTTGGGGCAGCAAGCACTTAGCATAAAGTCCATATGTGGTTCTCAAATTGTAAAATAGATTAAAAAAAAAACAGAAAATTCAGAAGGCAGGGGCTACAGGGTACTAATGCATGACTTATGTCATAGGTCTTCCATTAAGAAGCCACAGAAAAGCTAGACCTGTCTCCTTTTCTAGAAAGAGAAGATGTATTCTAAGATCTGTAGTAGTTGTTCTAGAAACAAAAATGAAGCAAACAAAAAAAAACAAACAAACTTGGAATAGTCCTACCTCAAGACCCAGCCATACCACTTCTGGGTATCCACCCAAATGATTCCTCACCAAACCACAAGGACATATCCTCATCTATGTTCATAGCAGCCTTATCTGTAATAGCTAGAAACTGGAAACAACCCAGATGTCTCTCAAGTGATGAAGGAATAAAAAAAAATTCTGGTACATTTACACAATAGCATACTACTCAGCTATCAGGAACAAGGAAATCATGCAGTTTGCAGTCAAATGGATGGAACTAGAAAAGCTCAACCTGAGTGAGCTAACCCAGACTCAGAAACATGCACATGGCATCTACTCACTTATAATTGGATTTTAGCCATATAGTACAGGATAACTATCATACAACCAACACACCAAAAGGATCAGGAACATAGATTTTGTTACCTATTAATGAGACAATTTGCCCCAGGGGTGCTACTATGTAGGCCTCCAGTGCAAGAGGAAGCTCTTAGCTCTCATATGAGTGTTGAAGTGAGAGAGGCTGATATGTAGGGACACTCCACATTGGAGAAATTGGATGGGTGGGAGAGGGAGGAAAGGGTAGGAGGGTGAAACTGGGAGGGGTGGAATGAGGGTACTATGACAGAGATGTAACTTGAAGTAATAAATAAACATTAAAAAAACCAACTCCAAAGTATTGGTAACTTACAGTAAAATATTTCTATTCATGAACCATGAGACCTGAATTCTATTGTAAGCTGTGAGTCACTCGAGGATCTATTTTCTGTTCATCTCTCAACTGTGTAGACCATGTTGGCAATGCATCCTAGTAAAGGTTAGACTTTCTCCTTCCAAAAGAGAGTGCCAAGCACTTGCTTTCCTGTTTCACCCCTTTCGTAGATGCAGCACACATCCCTCTACTCATACCCCACTGATCAGGTACACCTTAAAAGGAAGGTGTATACAATTATAAACCATTTATATAATATTCTATCAATATCTTCTTGTTCTACATAAATAAAGCAAAACTTACATATAAATGAAAAGCAAAAAATTGAAATAATTATTAATTAATCAAAACACATTTATTGATGAGCATATTCTAAGAGGAACAAGTTGCAAAATCAATAATACCACAGAGAAACTGAATACAGTACACTTGCAACTTAGTTGGAAATTCAAACCACATTCACACTAAATAATAACATAGACATTTCTGTAAATGTGTATTTATACAAGCATCTACACATAGAATACCAATTCTATTTAAGTACTTAATGTTAAATGGTGTGGTTGAAATGTGAAAAAAACTGAAACGAATGCAAAATAGAATTAAGCAGTGGGGAAATGATTAATAGCTTTCCAGAGAAGATTAGCCTTAAACTTAATATCCAAAAGATTATCAGAGAACAGTTAGACTGAAAGGAAATAGATAGTTCACAACAAAATAATAGAGACCACAGAAAAGAATAACCAACAGCAGAAGGGATTGAGATCCAATAAGGAAATTTATGTCTGAAAGGACATTTGAAATTTCTGTAACAGTCTATGAGCAATAAAATAGCGAGGAGCCCATGAGAAAGCCAGCAACACTGGCATTAAGGGGAAGTTTGTTCCCATCATACGTGAAGGATGGAATTGAGTTAGCAAAGACTAGAGCAAGTGTAGTCTCCCGAGACAGTGAAATGGTCTGATCTAAACGAGCCAACAAAAATGAAGAAAGAAAAAAATGAAAAGCTGCTTCTGAGGAACAAGGTCATTGTTCATTTGCATGTGAGGATGGAAAAAATGGGCAAGTAAAATATATGGCATTTCCATGACAAACGACCAGCAGGAGATATTTCATTAGCATGTTTATGAATAGTGTATTTTTTGCACTAAGGACTATTAAATTAACTGCAGTGTTGATCTCAGAATCTTAATTGTTCAAAAGCCTAAAAAGATATCCCTCCAAATGTGTGCGTGTGTGTGTGTGTGTGTGTGCATGTGTGCATGAACTTGTATGTGTGTGTATGTATATACATCTATTTGTATTTTAGGGAATATATATATGTATATATATATATGCTAACCTCTCTTCTCAAGATTTAGAGGCTATTTAAAACGTCTAACTCCTGAGTCTAATGTTATTGTTCATGAAGAAGAGTCATGGTTTATCTATTGACTTCTATGTCTTAAACTCTGAGTATGAATGAATGTATTTTTCCTCAGTGACACAAAATAGTAGTTAATATTCAATAAAGACTTACTATGCTGAAAGGTACTATGTATAATAAGATCCCTGTCTATAATAAGTAACTTAGTCCCAACATAAGTTTCTAAACACCATTATTAACCTCACTTTACATTTGAGAAAACTTATGCAAAGATTTAGAGCTTTCCAAAGTCACAAAGCTGAGTGGCAGCACTGGCCTTTGAACCCAGGCTAAATTGTTGACAGCCTGCCACATGCAGCTGTGCTGGATACAAGGAATGACCATACAAATTGCCATTGTGTCTTCTGGGGTAGTTACCCCCTTCACAATAGAGTGCTGGGCATCTCTAAATTAAATGTTGCTAGAAACTTAAACAGCTAAACTGAGAAGCCTCCCTTAGAAGAAAAGAACAAATTATAAACACTGAAACTGTCTTTCACCAGCTAAGCAACGACAAATAACATGTCCTCAAGCAGTGTAAAACTGAGCTAATACTACAGTACTTCCTCTATTCCATTGTCTTTTGCTACAAGTAGTTCAAAGCTCCAGTTAAACAAGATGTTAATTCTTCCCTCATGGAAGAATTTTAATTCATTATGGTATTAATTGATAGAATCAAAATCATCTCTTCTCTGCCTTATTTCAAGGTCATTTGAGCATCTGGAGCAGGATTTACAGGTGATTGTGAACCATCTGATGTGGGTGCTGGGGGAAAAAGTCTGACTTCAAATAACTGAAATGTGGTGTTTTAATGAGTCAACAGGATGGTTGATGCTAAGTAGTGTGTTCTGTTCTATCTCTCTAACATTTCCTCCTTGCACAGGCAGAGCCAGCCTGCTCTGTGATCAAAGGACGCTAACAACAGTGACACAAGCAACAAGCTTTGTGTGCTTCTCATTCATAAAAGAAAGAAATCTGTCCTTTCAGCGTAACTGTGGTTCTGTCTCTCATCTGAGGTCATATTTCTACCAGCCTGAGAGATCTGTGGCAGAATTCACACTAGTGTCTTAGATGACATGGTGAAAACAATAGTGAACTCTACTGTCCCCTATAACAAATCTGAAGAAAAGCTAACATATATTAGAGAATACAGAAACATGGGGAAAAGCATCACAACCCACACCAGAACAGCTACCACTCACCACACACTTGTGCCAGTCAGTCTTCTGAAGCCATCATGTTGACTAATGCCACCCCCACCCTTGTCCACAGAGCATGCGTAGGTAGGTGCTATTGGCATCCCATTTTATAGTCAAGGAATCTGACAAAGTGACAGCTCTGGTGATGGTTAGATTATAGTTGATACATAGCTTGGCTGGGATATGAACACAGAGGAATCTGACTCCAGGGGTCATGTCCTTCACCAGTTTTGTCTGAAGTGTAAAAGGAAGAGGAGGGAAGACTCTACATGCTTACCTGGAGAACTGTAAATAGGAACACAGAAAGAGACAGGATGAGGAGAAAGTGAGAATTGTGTTTGTGTGCAATGAATTCATGGTGACATATACATGTCTGTCTGAAAACTTACAGAAGTACAACATGGGAAGTTGTGGGGGATGAATAAAAGATATTCAGACTCTAGAGTGTAGCGGAACAAAGAAAAGAGTCATTGGGAGACAGTATGTTGAAGGAACCAAGCCCTGGATATGACATTAAACAAGAAAGAGGAAGAGACAAAAAAAAAAAAGTGCCTTTAGAATGAGTAAATACACCAGACTGTGAATCTTACATCCCTAGGAAGATCATTCCCTGAGCCATTTGTATTGTATGGCTATTTTATTAATGAATCTCATGGCCGGCTTGGCTGTGCTTGTCCCTCACCCTGAGACAGCACCTGTCAACCTTTAAGCAAGTGTCAGAGCACCTGGGGGACCTGACAAAACAATCATTTCTTGGCCTCCAGCTCTAGCATTTCTGATTCTGAAGTGTGCATAGTTTTCATTTCTAGCCAGTTCCACTTACTGCTGCTGCTGTCATAGTCACACTGAGAGCCATTGCTCTAATCCATGCTTGCTAACTTTCTTATCCTTTTCTATTACTCTTTCTAATTTTCTCTTTTATCACTTCTTTTGTCTCCTCTACTCTGTGGAATATTTTTTTAAAAATCTGGAAATACTTTTATTTGTAAATGCAATCACGTGTCAATGACTCTAGTCTTCTGTTTCCTCATTTAATGTCATGTGATATCACTGCAGATGATATTTGTGCCCAGTCAATTAGGACACCTAGTGTGGTGGCACCTGCCAGGAATCCTAGCATTTAGGAGGCTAGGACAAGAGAGTCCTGTGGGCTAAAGAATGAAACCCTGCCTTATAAGGAAATAAACAAACAAAAACTACAGAACTTAAGTATAACAAAGGAAACATGAGAAATCATGAGATTATTCACATTCATCTTCACCAACCAAAAGTCACCTTTCGTGTGGGCTATTTTGACCATTGGCATTATCTTTCAAATATTTCTAAGGTGTTGTTGTTGCCCCCATGGATTGTCCCCGGGAATCCCTGTTGACCAGCTAGAATCTCTATAACTCAGTCTAGTCACCAAGAGAGGCTTTTTTTTCTTTCATTCAAGTACTTGATTATTGACATTAACTAGTACTAGGTCACCACATGCTTATCCATTGTCCTTATTGTAGTAACTTGTCATGTCTATTAATGTTATTGACATAATCTCTTAAAAGTAAAAGTACTACCAGTTACAATCACTAAATCCTACCTGGTTTTCATAGAGGGAGAAGAAACCTTACAAAGATAGTTTTTGCTGTGTGAAGAAGGAAAGTGAGTTTCCTACACCTCAAGGATCAACTTTAATGTTTTCCTTCATCATATCAAAAATCCAGTAAATCCCTAAGAACTTAATCTAAAAGAGTGGTACTTTGTCATATGTTTTAAAGCTCCTTTCATCTAGGTGACTGCAAAGAAACAAAGCCCAGAAAGGGAGAACCAACATTAGGCAGTTGACCCTGGAAGAGGTCAGATTATGCGTAATTCTAGATTTCTTTAGTATTATTCTTTGATATTCCTTTCTAACAATAGATTTGTAGCCCTCAGACTCTATCTTCAAAACCATATGTTCAGACCCTAAGTAAGTAATGAGTATTGAATCAAGCATCAAGAAAAAAGAATAGAAAGATGTATAAAGGATATACAAGGTACTCTCCTCCTCTCCTGCTGTCTTAGTAACCCTTCCTACTGTTGTGATGAAATACCATGGTCAAAAGTAAAGGGTGTTTTTCATCTTACAATTCAACATCACAGACCATCACTGACTGAAGTCAGGGCACGATCTCAAACAGGATAGGTACCTGGAGGCAAGACTTGATGTATAAGCCATGGATGAATGCTCTTTACTGGCTTGTTGCTCATGGTTTACTCAGCCTGCTTTCCTATAGCACCTATGACCTCTAGTCCAGGACTTGCTCTTCCCACAGTGATCTGGGCCCACCACACACACACCAACAATCAACCCCAAAAATGCACCACAAGGTGCCAAGAGGCTTGCTCACAGGACAATGTAGTGGGAGGAATTTTTTTTCAACTGAAATTCCCTCTACCCAAATGACCTATCTTGGGTCAGGTTGACGTAAAACCATCCAGCACACCTGATAACTGACTTCCAAGGCACTGTGAGATTCTCAGGTCTAGCTTGTGCTACACAGCCTTGATTTCAGATCTCACCTCACCTCTGGGTAACTCCTACTCTACCACCTGCCTAAGGGTAGTCTGTCTACCTGGCAAAAACCTGCTCACATATTGCTGACTTCTAAAGCCCTTCCACATACAGATATCAACTCCAGTCACCGGTCTATCATGAAGTGGGGGGGAAGATAAAGACAAATAAGTCTGATGTTAACTCAGGGAACTCAGTTTAAAGAGCTGACATTTGTTCTGAGATTATATCTTTTTGTACTAGGAGAGTGCAATGTGCTTCTAGTTAGACTAAAAAGCATAGATTATTTTTTCTTTTATAATACTCAGAAAAATTAAAATTGAGCAACCTCTGTCAATGCTTCCACATTCCTTCCTGAAAACTAAAGGTCTTGAAACCTACAAATCACTTACATTTACTGTGAAGGGGTAGAAGTGTGGGGAGGGACAATCAATGTGTAAGCAGATCATGCAGGAGCCTCCCTTTGGCTTCTTTTTTCAAGCATTTCAGTGCTGGGAATAGTGAGTGACATACACTCTGGTTCCTAAGCCAATGCTGCTGACTCTGGCTTTCAGATTCCTTATGTTTAAAAAAAAAAAAAAAGCCCTTTGGGATAGTTTATGCAGAATTCTATGTCCTACTTTAATTCTATGTCCTACTTTTTTAGCCTTCAGTGCATGCAAAATTGTAAAATAAATAAATAAATAAATGAGAAAAGTGGCTTGTTCAAAGAAAACCTTTAAAAAAAACTTCAAGCAAAACTTTTTTGTGTTATCATTGATTAAAATAAAAGGAGAACAAACTGAAAGCTTAAACGGAGTTGTCCCTTGAAACCTTTTATACACATGCCACAAATTTTTTTCCATTATGAAACAAAGGTTTGTAGAGCTAGCAAGCTGAATACAAAATGATCAGACTCAGTTTTATTCAGATGTGAAGGTGACCATTTTAGATCTAAAATAGCCATTGTAACCATCGTCTGTAAAATCATTCCCTGAAAACTGGCTACCTTTAGGACACAGAGTCTGCATAATCTCACAAAAGATGGTGAAGAAATCCCTCCCAGAAAAATTTAAATGATGAGCCATTGCATCCCACCTTCAGAGCCTCTCATATCTCCGGCTGCAATGAAAATCCATCTTAACCCTGACAGCCTGTTGATGTGTTCCCACAGGTTAGCATGCTCCCTTTCTTTGCCAGCTGAGATGCCCTTGTGTACACAACCAGTTTCCAAGGCAGCACAGAGGAGTTCATTCTTTTGAGAACACAGGATTTAAGTCTCAGGGCTGCCAGATTGCACAGGGGAAGTTCTAAAAGGATGTCATTACTCTGTGGAGCTCACGCTGTACAGGAAACATGAGCCCCATGGTGAACACCAACAACAGCACCTTTGGGTTCCCAAGCTCTCCTTGCTCCTATCATAACAATTTAAAATCCATGCAGCTCTATTAGCGGAGCATTTACTGTGTGACTTCGTGCCACTTCGACATTGCCATCTGTGTGAATTTGATGATGCCTCCCGTTAGAGAGCTAATGTAGAAAATAACCTTGAGGACACATAAAAATTTTGGAGACAGCATAAAGGGAAAACACAGATTTGTCTCCAACAAAGGGAACGTGGCCTGAGGAGTTCTGTTTAGAGACCTCCACCAAGCTAAAACTGGCATTTGTAGATTCGATAAAGAAATTAACTACAGAGTGAGCCAAAAACAAAGTAGAGTTGGGTTGATTAAAAATAGAAAGCAGTTTAAAGAGAAAAAAGAGTAAAGCCTGCCTTGTATACAAGTGTGGGCTTCTGTGAGGAAGTAGCAGGTAGGTTTTTTTACAGTAGGGATCTGTGGGATCTTGGTGGCTCTCCAGTATGTGTTGAGCACATGCTAAGTGCCAGACATTCACGGTGGGAAATGGGTTTATAGTGTAATCCAGCCTCCGTCTAAGTCATTTGCTATCTACTGAGAGGATCAATAAGTGACTTTCTGCTCATAGGGTGTGTGCTAGGAATACAGGGAAATCTGTGTTTGCAGAAGTGTTGCCAAGGTTTTCCAGGTGAATTGGCACTGAAAGGACAAGCCAACACTGAAGTTAGAGAATATTATGAGCTAAAATGCAGAGACCCTAGCCCTCATGCCTCAGAATGTGATTATATATTAAAGAAGTAATTGAAGTTAAATTAAGTCAGCCAATTGTTCCCTATCCAGTATGACTGATGTTCCCTTAAGAAAAAAAGATCAGAGCACAGACCTGCTGAGGACCAAGAGAGTTGGAACTCAGAAACCATTACCTAAACCAATGCTCAACCTCAAGAATTGAGAAGAAAGAGTTCTTTTTCAAGCCATCAGTCTGATATATTGACTATAGGAAACCTAGCAACAAACAGAGTTGCTGAAGTAAATGCTCAGTAGAAGGGACAGGAGAAAGCAATTCCACAAAGCATCAAGATTGTGTGAATATGCAGCCAACAGGCTCTGGAGAAGATGAAGGATGAAGGGACCTCTCAGCTCCAGTCACTGAGACTGGAGATGACTGACCATAATCCAGACTGATCCTGAGCATGACCAGAAGTCACCAAAGGATCTCAGAAGCATCAAATGTAAAAGTCTTAATTTCCATAAAGATTCACCCAATTTGCAGTGTTAGTTATTGTTTATCTAGATTTATCTAGCTCTGGGAGAGTTATCATAAATGTATTGAACTAATCCATATGACAGATGATGTGCACTCAAAATAGAGTTAAAATGAGAATGAGAACTAGACTTTAGAGATAAGGAACCATGTGGAACATTTTTTAAACCTTCTGTAAACTACAAGGGAAAGAATGGGGACACCTTTAACAGTTTCCAAGCTCCCCATGCCCATGACAATGTCTAGTATTCTTGAGATAACCGCCCTAATAGCAGCGGAGAGGACAAGTTCCATTTTTATTAGTTAATATATTTGGCAACAGCTCCTAAGGCATCTGCCAGTTCCAGTGAATCTCAGATTTAGACTCTTGAACTCTGAGAGTGGAGAATACTAAATTCATTCACACTTCTAAAAAGAACATGGTTTGAGGCATATTCTATAATACCGATATTTATAACACTGCCCAGAAGTGTTCTGTTTTGTATGTGTAAAAACTGCCAGAAGAATATGCACAGACCCTTTCAACTTACATCTCCAGCTTTGACATCCCTAAGGAAGAATGATCTGCCTTCCAAATATAGTTAGCCAGGAGAGAGCCAGGGAAGGAAGGAAAGAAAGAGGAAGGAAAATGAAGGGAGATGGGATTTTCCCCAGCTATTTAACTGAACTTCAGAAAATATCTTACTCTTGGTGCACAGCTGTTTCTTTCCTAGGTGACAGTTCAGTCTTTTCTGGACTCTACACATGGTGCTCTGATTTTTTTTAGGTGTTCTATCATTGGAGAAGCAGAAAACAGGAAAATATATGTCATATGTAAAACCAGGGAGTTTCATACCTTATTTGCCAGCTATGCAACGTTCAAATATTAGAAGGATTTAGTTTTATTAGCTCTTTCTTCAAATGTCCCATTTAAATGTCAGTACACTTTTCAAAAATGGTAGCAGGTTTTAGCAATTTACCAGTCAAGATTTTTTTCTGTAAGTTTCTGGGTGTATCCTAATGCAACACTTCCTTCTGATCCATGGGTAATGTGATCCAAGCTCCGCAGCAGACAACTGCAACCGCCAGTAATACTAAACCTCATATTTTCATAATTATTTATCTGTGACATTGCCATATATATATCAGAATTAAACTGTGTTTATGTGTTTTATGCTCTCATGTCTTTTTTGCTTCAGTAGTCTTGAACATTGGGACCATTATTAAGTAAAATGAGGGTTACATCTACACAAGCACTTTGTTATTATAACACTCTTAACAGCCTAAGGATACTGACAAAGGGATGAGTAGATACAGGAGTGGACACAGGAAATAACAAGATGATTCACATCCTGAGGAGATCAGGACAAGACACCATCAGACTATAGCACAATGGCATGCAACTTGAAACTTGAAATTCTTTCTCTCTAGAACTTTTCACTGAATATTTTGAATGACAGTTTACCAGTGTGAATAACTGAAACTGAAGACATAGTGAGACTACCACTGCAGTGGGTTTGATGTAACCCTGGCTATCCACTAGCCAACTTTGTCACATTTCCACATTTAATGTGCATGTCATCGTTCTAATCATATTTCCCATTTGCTCGTTACTACTTTTATCTTCTTAAACAGTCTGACTTTCCACGCCAGAAAGTTTTTAAGGGAACATCACTTCATTGTGTTTCCCATGCAAGCCGAGGCACCAAGAGGGATGATAACTCTCTGGCCTCTGCTTTATTCATAAAACATTTTGCAAAGTGCATTTAGTAATTTGCCATTGTAACCACTGGCACCGGGAGCTTTCAGGGCCGAGTCCTGACACTGTATTTAGTTCATACTTTGACTGCTCAGCTAAAGCTCCTATTTGTATGCATTTATTCTGCTCTACACATTATGTTATCAGTCACTTTCAATATTTCAAAGCCACAGCAGGCTCTTTCTGACACACATTTGTCAGAATGAACTGCCTTGATTGCTATTATTACAGACTCCAGTGCCTGAATAAGGGGAAAAGCTTATGTAGTACCAGAATATTGAAACTGCCCAATAAAACAATAGATCCAAGAGAATAAAAATAGAACAAATGCGTTTAAATGGATGACTTAAATGGCCATGAAAATCTAGGATTATGAAATAAGCATATAGAATTCAAAGACCTATAAGGAAAATGTGCATTTTTGTAAAGACAATAAGGAATTGATTGAAAAATACCAGTTCCCAGGTGAATTTTTTAAAAAGTCACATCCCTCCCTTCCCCTAACGAAGGGTTTGAATAGGCTTTGTTAATGGGTACCCCATTAAAGAACAAAAGCTATAACAAAATTACACACTTTGTCTAAAGTGAACTTAACGAAACCTACAAAAAACTAAGTAGAGCCCCAGACACATACTTCCCTGCTCCTGTTCAATAACTTATGAGCATGCTTGGGAAGGAAAGTGTAGGGCCCTCCTACTCTTTTCAGGACCTTTTGGCTTCATCTGAGGTCAGGACAGCACACCAGAGAAGTCACTCAGAAATCTACTTTAGAATCAGCAAACCTTGTATCCAAAAATGATACCTTCTTTAAATTTTCTTAAACTTAAAACTTATATAAAGCATGAGATAAGATTGCATAAGCAATGGTAATTACTGTGCCAAGTCTCTTTTCAAAGGGAACTTAATAAGATATAGAAAATGAAAGCTTTGCTATCCATGTCACAGAAAACAGAAAGGTTCAATCATACTGCTCTCTTGTTTTGAGAAATTGCATAACCTTACAAAATTATCTCACATCATATATTCTTCAATATATTTTTCTAAAAAAATATTCAAGAAATCATATAAAATAGAAAAGATCCATAATTTGGAAAATTTAGTTTCCTTTTTTAAAAAGAAAGGCTAGCAAGGTAGAGTAGTATATGCCTGCAAACTCAGATACTCATGAGACAGAGGCAGAAGGATTGCAAATTCAAACCCAGCCTGGACAACAGAGTGAGAGCCTCTCTCAAAAAAAAAATGAGATGGAGTAGAATTTCTCATGTTCAAGACTGAATTATTTCATTAAAATTAGAAGAGTTATAAAGTAAGAAGCCAAATGTCTAGTTCATAAATTGTTAACTTCCAGAAATGTTATCTTTCTAAAGACACATCATTTAATATCAATAGTATTTAAAGCTTTGTGATCAAATTTTCTCCTTTTAATTCTACTTGAGTCATATATTAAAATATTAAAATTGTGCTTGGAAAACTTTAGACAAATTGAACTGTTCTGGGTGTCTCACTTATACAGTCATTATCATGGATTTCCTACAAATATAAATGGTTTTGGTATCATTTCTTCAAAACAGCATGATTTCATGTTCACAGATACAGTCATTACAATGAAATATACATTTCATTAGAGACATACATTAGAAAATACTTAGGAGATTTTTGAGAAATACCATAATTAGTTTAACATCTACGTTCATAAATGGAAATAATAATCCATTAAAAGTTATACCTTGTGTGATACTAAATTATGTCTCTAGGTTTTCTTTTTTTTTTTTAATACTTTATTTTTTTTTCTTCAAGTTACATCTCAGTAACAAACCCCTCCCTATTCCCCCTTCCTAACCCACCCTTCCACCCTCTTCCCTCCAGAGGTTTCCCCTTTCAGTCCAACAGCTGGTTCCTTCTCTTATAACAGTAAGTATTATACAAAACAATAGATATAAATATGCCACATTTATGAGAGTAAATTGGCCCAGTATACCTT
>CAJQZJ010000594.1:6466503-6521229 GCA_907164525.1 Lophiomys imhausi
TCTTCAGGCTTTGGGTCCTGTTTCTCTGACAGACATTTGTTGTAGAGCAGGGATTATGAAGGACTTACCTACCCTGTCTTGGCAGAGGCATTGATCTTGGTATATTGATACATAATTAAGAGTATATTTAACCACAATTGAATAGATCTTTGTATATTGATACAAATTTAAAGATAATGCTTCCCAATGGTATCATACCTAGAGATACTTAAAAATAAAATGTGAAGCTCTGACCTCTTGATACCAACCGTCTAAAACGGTCTAGGATAGTTAAAACAAACTCCTAGTCATGCAAACATGTCTCTTTGTTAGCTACTATGACAGTCTATCACAGATATTCTCTAAACTACCCAGTAATCAAGTTGCTAAGAGACAAGCAACATTTGCTTATCTAAATACAAGAGATGGATAGGGCATCTTCAAAAACCCCTAGAGATCTGCAGAATATGGCATTCAAAGATGTTATCTTAAATCAAGATTTTTTTTTTGATATCGAGACATATCAGCGCCTGACAGCACCCCCTATTCTACTCCAAGTAGAAGATAAGCATCGAAGAACCTCCACTGTAAGATGGTTGAATTAGTGGCAAGCCTTTCTCTTGGCATGAAAAAACCCCTTGCACCAACTGCAGACAGACTGCTGTCCAAAAAGGACAAAACTTGGTAGCAGGGAAGTCGACAGTCTCTAGGTTTTCTAATTAAAGATCATGACTCAGATGGGATGTAGAATGTGCCACAAACTATGACTGTACTTCAGGGCATCCCAGCAAACATAAAATATTAATATGCTTACTAAAATGTAAATTTGATATAAAAACAAAAACAATTGATTCTGCAATTCAATTATTTTTTCTGAGGCGAAATATTTTTCAAGTTTTATGAACTTAGACACAACTAACTACACACTCAGACACACATGTACACACAACTATGAGCCACACTCTTGGTTCTCAATGACACATCATTTTTCCATAATGGATTCATAACTACCATACCAGAAACTGCTTTAATCGTGATAATCCACAATTTCTACCACCATTTTACTAAAACATCCAGAATAAGACAACATTCCCTAAACATTTCATGTAAGTCCTTGTTTCTATTAAGGTTGTTGTGATCAGTTCTCCAATAAGGTAGTTTTGAAGATATGATTTTTTCCATGAATATTTTGTTGCCTCTAATGGGTGAAACTATGAGCATATTATCAGTCAAGGAAGGAACTGTAGGAACTGAGAAGTCTATATTAGTAACATCTATCTATGATAAGAAATTTCCCAGCTAGCTCCAACTCCTCAAATTTGACTCAGATTCTACCTCCCTTCCATACAGTGCATTTTATTTATTTTATACTCTTTTTGACAAAAGAGAACATAAGTCTATTTCAATGCATAATTTCTATAAGACTGGATATTTTTAAAAAATAGCAAATATGCAGCATTTCATCCTAATGCATGATGGCCTCCATACAGGCTCATTCACAAATTAGTTTATGAGTAAGCAACAAGGAGACTTATTACATGGACAGTGAAAAAACAAAGCTAACAAAAATAAATAATGGTATGATCTACCATTGTTAACATATAAAAAGTACTTTTTATTACATCATCTTTATTACATCATCAATAACTAAGATTAACCACACTATTAACTAATAGTTTATACTTTTAGAAAGTTACCAAATCTAATTCAAACACTGCATGCACTTATTCCCAGTAGGCTATGCATTGAAATGTAGATTTTTGTAGACTTTGCCATGATACTTCTGAACTGTTTGTAAAATTCATATTTACTTGTAAACACATATTTACTGCATAAAATATTATTAATTTTATAGTTATATTTATTAAATTTGTATAATTGTAATTATTAAAATTATAAAGCTATTCTCACCACCCATGAAAAATGCATTTTAATCATTTTAATGAAGAAATTGCCATAGTAAACATGATAAATTCCACAAAGAAAAATAGCATTGTATATTAAAATTAGAGAAGGCACTTTACAAGTAAAAATACAGTTTTAAACAATTCTGTCCTAGCTAGGACTGAGACACATATCTACAATCCTGAGCCCAGGAGACTGAAGCAAGGTGAGTCAGTCTTCCTATCTAATTATACTCTTTAAAAAGTAAAAACAAACGAAAATTACCTTCTTCAAGTCCTTTAAAAATAATTTTAGAATCAGCTTCCAAATTATCCTGAAACAAGTGGTAGTTATAATGAGATGCATTTCATCTTCATGAGAGCACTGAGGCAAGGCCACTGGAATCCCACCGCATTCTTATAATGAGATGAACTTCATACTTAAGAAAGCCCTGAGACAACAGCAGCTAGCCCACCATACTGCTCTACTATTTTCATTCATGTGTTTGTGTTAATATCACCCTGCTCCTGAGATTTAGTCCAACAGCAATAATAGGGAAAACAAACCCATTGATTGCAAATATGGTCTTTAAAGACATCTCTGGTCCCTTTGTATAAATTGACTGAGCCCAATTTCTATGACCAGCAAGACTTTTGATACCTTTCTAAACATTATGAACTTCAACTGTAACTTTTTGAGAAGTGTGTTTGAAAAGCAATGGTAATCTTTAGCCTACATTGTACAACTCTATGCTCCTTCACTTTTCTATTTGTGTAAGAAATAAGAGAAATTCTCTTAATGTGTCAGTTAATTATTTAATGATACTTTATGTGCTTTAAAATTATATATCTGTGTAATTCTTAGAACATTGTACATATTTCACAGGTAGGGGATAAATGCTGGTTTTCCAGTGTGGACCAACTCAATACCTTTGAACTGTTAAGGTTCTCACTAAATTCTAGAATTGTTCTTGAGTAGAACTTTCCTATCATGATAGTGTTAGCTCTGGTAGGGCATGGATGCCTTTTACCACAACACTGACTCTGGATGTGGAAAAAGCAAAAGGAAGGAATACCATACACTCTTTACCAAAGTCTCAAGAACAGATTCAGAAAAGAAAAGAAGAAAAAGAAAAGATCCTCCTATTTCTCACCCTCTCTGTCTCAACTTCAGAGAACTCAAAGCTCTAGTTCTTATTTGTTTGTTTTCTGTGGTTGAATTCTTACTCAAAATGTTCTACTTAAGTTTCTCCTTGGGGGACTATCTGGAAGCCACATTGAGGACAGAAATCTATAGTTGGATTTCCTGAGGTACAAATTCCTTGTATCACCTACTACAGCTGCCAATTTACTTTTGAGGGCAATCAGGATGTTCATTAGTAATTGAGTTGAAGCAGAAAGAACTTCATTTGTACCGAGTCAGTGACCTGGATCGGTTTCAGAATGAATGTTACACGGAAATGGACCATTCCTTTCTTCTTCCACTGGGATCTGGGAAAGGGTTATTGCTCTTCCCTCATTTCATTAATATGGATAGGTGTTCTCAGAAGCAGAAAACAAAGCTTCATGTTCATCACCTGCATCTTAGAAGACCACATAACTAATATGTGATTTGTCATCAATCTTAGAACACAACTAAGCTCCATCATTTGGGACTGACAAGTTGGGTTGCTTCCAGCTACATTAGTTAGCAGGTAATTGATGAAGTATGACAATACACTCAGGTGAATTAAGGCTTCCATAAATGCATACAAGAGATGACTACAAAAATATACATGGAGCATGGTTAGTGAACATCAATATAAAATTGTAGAAATTATAATGATCAACTAAGTGGTATTATTTAATATTGTCATAATAACTTATGAATATTTAATAACAAAGGTCATCATGAGCATGCTACAAACACTGACCTAAGAGATTTGTTTGTATTGCCTCTTTTATATATTTGTAACAATCCTAACTACTGGAGATTATAAATAGGTCAAGTGATTTGCCCAAGATCATAGAAATAGTAATTAACAGTGCTATTTTCAAACTCTAATAGTCTGGCTCCAGCTTCCATGATCATAACTACTATGTCATATTACCAGCTGTGACGAATAACAAAACTGACCACCAAAATCATATTACCTTCAAATTTTGAATTGTTCCCAGAGAAAGAACTAGTCATAAAGGATGAAGAGGCAACATCCTCATCATCAAGAGCTCAGAAAAATTTCATTATTTTGTGGTGCTTAATCTCCTGTGAATTTATTACTGAAGAAAGCAAACTATGTAAAGCCAAAGTCTCTAAGAGCTTTAGTGTATATGAAACACAGCTGCAATGAGGATGGCACTCTGAATTAAAAAGTTTCCACATTTGTGTGGGGTCTCCCCAGAGCCCTGAGGTCTCCCGGGCTCTGGAGCAAGCATGGAAGTAGAGCCATAAGGCAGAGCATCCGTTAGGAACAGTCCCAGCAGCGGGAAGAAAGTCTAGCATAGCAACCTCCAACAGCAGCATCCACCAAGCTGATGGACGAGTTATATTTATCAAGTTTCCAAGGTCTGAGAGGCATTAAGGTCATGCAAAAATTTTTAAACTCAGTGAAAGGAGCACATGGCATCTCCAGGTTCAGAGACTCGTGTAGCTGATTCCCTAGTAACTCCACCGGAAATTCTTCAGGTAGAAAGGGAGCCAGGTGCATGACATTAAAGTCGGCCCACTTCTTCCTGTAGAGGTATGGAATGTAATAAGAAACATGTTACCGACTCACCAATGAGTCACTAATAATCTTCTGAACATCATCACTAGAACAAATTTGACAAAAAAAAAGTATTCCCACTAAATTTGAGAAATAAAAATCTCTGAAATAAAAAGAAACTTGAAGGACATCATATTTAAAATGGCTTGAAGAATGGAAAGTGATAGTGTCATTTTTAAACTTTGGATTTTGCCTTTTGTCTTAAGTTTTCTGCATGGTGTGATTGGTAGCCTAAAATAAGGCATGGGGGAAAGTGCTACAATGAAATTTTGGCGGGCAGCAAATAGGCCCAAGCTTAGCTGAGTCATCATTAGGAATGCCCATCCCCCCTCCTCAGCTTCTTTTAAATTTTACACTTCATTCTTAAGAGGCTCTAGCAGTGGAAGAGCTGCAAACCTTATCAAGACATGAAGTCTGACGCTATTGTAGTGTTAAGTTTTAAACTAAGCTTCTAATAGCCTCTTTTGTAATAAAATCTCTCATGTACTTTTGACTGGCTGTTGTTCATGAACACCAACACTGTTATGAAAATGGTGTCACAAATAAGGCACTATTCTGATTTTTTTTTGATCCAGACTCAAGTCTTTTGGAAAAATAGAATTAAGAAAGGAGAACTCAAATAATTAGAGTTGTATTTATGATCACCATCCATATGTGTTATTTTATGTGGAAAGCAGGGAATCCTACATTTCTAGCTACTTTTATTCCATGTTTTAGTGTCATTTAAAATGCTATCTCAGTCAAAATAGCTCTTATATATGTAAAATTATGGTTATTTCTCAAATTATACTTTATTTTTCTTTAACTGAGACAGACTTAAATGGTATTATTTTGACTAGCCAGAAGGTGCCTGAAGTTCCTAAAAGAAATTTCATATATAAGATAAGCCTTAATGCTAGGGGAAAAAAAGAACATTCTTTAATTCTATTGTAAGAAGGAAACACATTAAGAGAAGCTACTTCTGTTGTTTTTGAACTAAAGAGGTTCTCACTCATCTGACCCTTAGCTTGCAAGGAAAAGTTTAAAAATATTTTTAGAATGATTTTTTTTAATATGGTAAGAATTTACAAATAGTCAGAAATTTATACTCTACTTGCAAGTCTACAATGTAACCTGCAAGAATTTCATAGATTCTGGATGATGACCTGAGAATTATCATCAGAAACAATGACTTTTATTATTCACAACACAGTAGACAGAAGCAGCCATTTTCAATCCCCAATCTAGGGGTGGTAATTGGAAGACATATCCAGTAAAACCTGCTCACATCAGGAACCCTCCAATTTACATAAACACTGCTTAAAAAACTATCAGAACATAGGCTCCAGTGGTACATGTGATCTCTCTTATCTAGTCAGGTAGAGAGCAATCTGCTCCTCACCTGGAGAAAAACAATATTTTTTTATCTGAAGCTATGTAACTACACAAATACTCCTGAAGAGTACCAGACAAAAGCTTTCACAGACACTCAGAAACAAAATGGGCAGTTGTTCCCATTAAGAAATCTTCATTAGTCACAATTCTGCATCTGAGAATTAATTTACTTGATAACACTAGTTGAACACCCAAATCAATTCTTATATCATTTCCACAGTCACTTGCATATACACCCAGAACTGTGAGGATGTGAGCTGCTCAGGGATCAAATTCTCAACTTGGAAATCAACTCATAGATATAAGGGGTTTGTTTTGACTCTCTGCTTTTGAGATTTCAGCTCTTTGGTGGTTGGTCCTGTTCTTGGTCCTGGTGTGTAGCAACATATGGACCATAGTACTAACACAAAATGGAACAAAACTACTCACCTAATGGCAAGGAAATAATAGAAATAGTGAAAAGATGAAACTCTCACTGTCCTACTTAAGGGACATTCCAATAGACAATACATCTTTTGGTTTCACTATTCTCAGTAGTGAATTAATAAAAAAATCTCAGTGCCAGGTACAGGATATATTAAATATAAGTTCACAATCACAGAGAAACAGAACACCACTGTAATTGACTAAGATAATATATGACACTTTGTGAAGGGGATGCACCTAGAAGAGTAAACACACAGACAGAGGAAGTCCATTTGGATTTTATTCTAACTCAAGTACTGATCCCAAGTTCTTCCTCATTGACTTGGATACAACCTTGCTGTTCTGTTCAATTGATTAGTCTTAAAAGAATCATCAGGAAATATAAGGGGAAGTGGCCAGACACTTTAAGCAAGCAAAGGCTTTGTTGGACTTGGTGGGAGAACTAAAACCTTTGCATAAAAGCCTTAACAGATGAGGAAGATAAAAAAAATTGAGTTCCTTGTCCTAAACACAAGTCCTACTTTTCAATAGAAAATATTCATATTTAATGTCTCTTGCAAATATCTTCCATAAGTTGGTGGTGATGGGTGTCCTAGAGGCCCCCAAAACAATAGAGGCTATTGTCATTTCTCTTAGTGGCACACAGAACTTGATGGTAAGACCACATTGCTGAACATATCATAGGATATAGATGATAGGACATAGAGAAATTGAGCTGGAACTGAGATGAAAGCTTCCTCCCTGGTGGCTAACTTTCATAGTTCTAGAAGGTGCCATGCAGGTTGCTTGGGGAGAAAAGACATAAATAGTTTTTTACCTAGCTTTGAGCCCTGTGAGTCAATGACTGACATTGAAAAATGTCCTCATTGGTAAAATAGTTTCATGAATACTATGGGGGTGTCTTTTCTGCTAGATTTTGGTTTTTTTTACTTTTTTTTTTTTTTTTTTTTTAGTTACTTTTCTGCTAAGGTGATAAGACACTAGGACAACTTATAGAAGAAAGTTTATTTGGAGCTTACAGCTTCAGAGGATAAGTATATTACCATCATTGTAGCATGGCATCAGGTAGGCAGGCATGGTGCTGTAGCAGTAACTAAGAGCTTATATCTTGATTCAGAAGTATGAGACAGAGAAAGCTAATCTGGAATAACAGAGTTTTTGAAACTTCAAATTCCACCCTCCGTGACACACCTCCTCCAATAAGGCCATACCTTCTAGTCCTTCCCAAACAGTTCTAACAACTAGAGACTGAACCTACTGTTCCATTCTCATTCAAACTACCACAAGGTGTGGGGAGTATGAGGGGAGAAACTCATGGTAGGAATTACCAAGAACCCATGGCTTGGGAGGTAATAGGCCCTAAGGGAGAATCTACTACTGTTGTTTTGATAGATAAACATGGTATCAAACTACCCTCTAAACACTTACCTTTACATTCATAAGTTAGTATAGCTCTCAGTCTTCATTGGAAAAGCATAGTTTTGCAGTGAATAGCAGTTAAGACTAAGGCTCTGAACTGGTAAAGGTACAGAGAATGTATGATTGTAGAGTACTCTATGCAGGCAACCTTACCTAAACTCACTGGGTCTCTCTCACACACATACACATGACATGAAGTAAAAGGAGAAAGATAGTAGGGAGAAGATGGTTTTAGTAGGAAGAGGGATAACAGAGGGAAACAAACACATAACAGAAAAAACTAAAGCCATTGCATGATCCGGTCAAAAATAAAAAAAACAAATTGAAAGAGTGCAGGTTATGTACACACATAAATGAGCATAAATGATAATTCAAACTATACCAGTAACAGTAAACAACTGTCCCTTTTGAGGTACATTTAATGCATACTTTTGTGTTTTGTGGATCTCTTTTTCTTTTCTTTCCACTCATTGCTGACAGCTATATATGATAGCATTAAATAGAACTGCAGTGCAAAAAGGCTGTTTTGAGTCTTACAGAGAAAGTATATTCATTAGAAAATTGCATTCAGGCTTGAGTGGTAATGCCATCAGCTCAATGTTGGTGAATCTAAAATATGTACAAACGTGTTTTTAAACAGAAACATATAGAAACAGAGCTTTGTATGAATCTGTTTATCAAAATGTGGCCAGAAACTCACAGGGATCGAATCCTCTATTCCTCCTAGGAGGTATGGTTAAGGGTTTGAGGTCATTTTGTGTGTGTGTGTGTGTGTGTGTGTGTGTGTGTGTGTGTGTGTGTAAAATAGTACAATTATGAAGAACCCCCTGTAGAGTTTGTCAGTGTTCCACCTTCACTGTCATTCTTTATGTCCTTAACAAGACACCAAGAATGATCCTTATCAGCATACGTGACTCTGTGGCTTTGTCCTCAGAGGCCTCTGGTACTTTTACTGTCAGAATCCACAGCACAGTTCATAGCCCTCCACCCTCTGGCCAGCCATAGATAAGTGACTTCTGACTTCAACTGACTGTTCTCCCTGATCCCTGGATCATTCTGATCCATCTATCCCAACTTTATTGCTCTTTTTGAAGCAACTATCCAAGGCAGGCTTCTTCCTCAAGATCTTTTCACTTATCTTCTACTTAAAAACATCTTTTGTGTGTGCTTTGTTTGTTGTTCTTTTTTAAATTATTGTATATTCATTGTCTCTATTAAGGGTTGTTTTTTAAAGACATTTAAAAAGTTTTGTTCTTTTTCCAAAGACCTAAATTACTTACTCCTTCATCTCCTTCATGCTTTAGAAATTATATATTATTCTCACTCTGGCCACCACTACTTAAACTTCACATGCACACACACACACACACACACACGTACACACATACACACAAACCTTGGTCTTAGTTACTTTCTTTTATTAATGGGAAAAGACAACACAATCAAGTCAAGTTAAGAGAATGCATTTAAGTGAGAGCTTGCTTACAGTTGCAGAGGATAAATCTGGCAGGGAGTATGGCAGCAGGTAGGCAGGCACTGGAGCAGTAGTTGAGGGATTACATTCTGATCCACAGACAGTAGGCAAAAAACCTCCACAAGATTGGGTCTGGTGTGGGTTTTTGAAACCTCAAAACCTACTGCCCCCCATGACACACCTCCCCCATCAAGGTCACAGCACATAATCCTTCCCAAACCAGTTCCACCAAGTAGGACCCTTGCATTCAAAGCTTTGCTTTGGGGTCATTCACATTCAAACTACCAAAAATCACATCCACATCATTATCAATCCTGCCCATGCTTTTTCATCCTCTGTAGCACTATGGCCCCCCTTATACACTATAAACATTATATTTGCAGTGGTCTGCCTGTGTCCTCCCCACAGTATGTAAGGGTCATTACTCAGTTCATACATGGCTATATGCTCTAAACCTGGAAGAGTGCCTGCCTCATTAAAAATACTTAAAATTTGATAAATAAAGTTTAAAAAAACTCTTCAAGTTCATGACTTTCTCTCTTGAAGTAAACTAAGCTTTTCCTTAAACTAAGCAAGCACCTGAAGCAATTTCTTAAAAACACATAAATACAGAGTGAGGCAGAGCTTGGGCTCAGCAAAGCTAGAAAAGTAATTGGAGAAAGGGAACTGGTTATTTTCAAGCTGTCTGAAAAGGAAAGAATGGGGACTCTTCATTCCTACATTGGCAGCAATGTTGTTAGCAACGTGAGAGTTGATATTAGGTCATCAAAATAAAACTAATTGAAAAAGCAACAACCCACTCACACACAAATACGTGTGTTGTCTCTTTAATTTCTTTATCTAATAGTACCAAATCCAACTACTCCCTCCTAGAGGAAAAAGAATGCTTTTTCCTTACAAAACAAAACAATTAGACTCTGGCTAAACTTCCCACAAAACATGAAATGTTTCATTTAACTAACTGAGAAGACACAGCTTGTTTAAATCCCAAGTAAAGAAGTAGTCTCCAGTAATAGAGAACTAGCCTCTTGTAAGCATGCCTCTCCCTGCACCTAAATAGATAACCATGAACTCAGCTGAAGCATGTGGCCACAGACAACTACAGCAGAATGAAGCAAATGTCACACAACTTAGAAACAGATGGTAGGCTGTGATTTTGTGTGAATTTTGAGTTTTTTTTTCCATCAAGATTCTTCCTTGTAATATTGTAATCCAGCTTTCATGGGTCCTCAGTATCCAGTGAGTAGAACCAAGGCTCTATCATCAGTGCAGACTTTAAATTTAGGGGTTGAAACCCATGGCAGAGCAAAGGTTCCTATCTCCCTTAAGTGGTATACAAGAAGATGGGGTTATTTGGGTTGTTCACCTTAGATGAGATCTTCCTATGTACAGGATAACCCTACTGAATATCAAGATGTTCTGTTAAAGGATTCAGGTTCTTATGTTCATGGCAAAGATTTGGACCAGGGATACATGGTTTGAAATGGGAATAGACATGATTTATTGAGACAAAAGAGAGCATTCCTGAGAATAGGTGTGGGCTATAAAAAAGACACCTATATATATATACATGCATATGAGCTCATATATGATGTGATATGTGACATGATATATATAATAGATGTAGATGATATAAAAAGATGCTATTGATATAGATATAGATGATATATATAGATTAGATATAGATGGTACAGATATAGATTACATACAGATGATGTAGTTATATCAGGCCATGAACAGAATAGGCCTTTACAAAGTACCTGTCTCTTCCACATTTGTATACTGGGTGCTTTTTCTGGGCATGCTTCATTTGTTTTATGAAACTCAGGTCAGGAAGGGTTTCCAGTCTCTATTCTCCTTCCACAATTAGATTATAACTCTTCTCCACCACATCAGTTCCACTTTGCTGCTTTATAAGAACAATACTTGTCTGCTTCTGCCTGCAAGTTCTCTGTGTAATGACTCCAAAAGTTCCCAGATTCGTATGTGTGTGTGTGTGTGTGTATTCATGTATTATAGTTATATGCGTTCAAATACAACATGACCTTGAAGTGAAAACCATATCATATAGACAAAGTGAAATTGCGATGTAAAGGAGCTAAAGGACATTACATGCTGTACAGGTAAGGTCACACTTCATGATGGAAGAGGTTTTCTGTAGAACTTAGACTATGTGGTGAATAATTGCACGTATTATTATTTCATGGCTAGAAACTATTTTTCAGTTTGCTGATTTCTGTATTTTAGGAAGGCAATCTAAAACTCTAATATATTAAATGGGGTCACTTGAAATTTTTCTCATATGAAAAGTAGCTATATATGATATCTCACTGAAAAAAAATGTGAGAGACTATTTTAATCTATACTATGTAGGGTAATTTACTTCATATTGCCTCTCTATAAAAGATATCAATATTCAAATGCATCTTGATTTTATAGAAACTATATTTTAGTCTTCCAGAGGACAATAATTCAAACTAGGTAAAAGGTGAGTGGGAATGAGTGATAAGTTCATAATATATATATTATGAATATATATTTTTTTCGTATAGGTTCCTTTTAATATGCTCAGGCTATATAGTGACCAAGAATAAACTCTAATTAAGTGGCATTTGAGCAAAAGCCTGAAGTTACAGGAGAAGAAGCTATTCTGACATCTGTAGAAGAGAATTAAAGACAAAGAGAATTGCAATGCAGAGGCCCTGAGGAGGAACCCTGGTTAAGGACTAGAAATAACACAGAGGCTAAACATAATGCACAAGAAGGGGAGTTGGAAATAAAGTCAGAGGGGTTGCCCAGGACCGTATGCCAATGACAGAGTTGTTTTGTGACACTGTTCTTGGGGAGACATGAACATCTTCTACCCACCCCAGTAGGAAACCTAAGTGCATCTTGGTGAACTAATGAGTGTGCAGGGCTACTTAGGAGAGTTGGTGAATGGTTACTATGGACAACTCAAAAGCAAAAAGCAATTTCACTGTCAAAAGCCAACCCCAGGAGCAAGGGTGACAACTTAGAAAAGCTGGAACCTTGGACCTCTCTGTGCAACATGCAAGCAGCTCAGTGAGTTGGAGAGTTTCTTCTACCCAGCAGTCCCTAATGCTTAGATATACTTGGGGAAGAATAAGCCTTGTGATTCCAAGAAGTTTCAAGGACTTCTTGAGACTTATGAGCTATTAACATCCTATTTCATTCCCTTAGAATGTTTTGAGTCTCACTGAGTTTCCCTCTGTTAGAAAGGGAGTATAAGTTTTAAACGGGGAAATGTTATCTCCACTGAAACATGCTTAAAGTTTTATTTTTTAATTTTTATTCAATATATTTTGATCATATCCTTTCCCCATCCCAGAACTTCTCCCAGGTCCTCTTCTCCTCCCAGCACATCCATCCTACTCCATGGTTTTTGTTTTTCTCTTTCTTAAAAACAAAACAGAAAAATTTATATAACCACACACTCATACAGAGAGAAAGAGAGAGAGAATCAACAAAACAATAACAACAAATTCCATAGAATTTACCTATGGGTAAAGTGACATGTAATCAGGAGTTGATTCATTGACACATATATTTAGCAAAATAATAGTAGTAAGTTTTTCCCCTAGGCCCATGACCTATCTAGTCTTATGTTCTTGGTCTCATTAACAATGTCAGTTATACATTCTATTTCCTGAAGCAGGCCTTAAATCAAAAATTTTTAAGGTGGTTAGTTATTCCCATAACATTTTGCCACTATTTCACTACTGGGTGTATTTTGCAGGCAGATTGCTATATTGTATGCTGCAGAGTTCATAGACGGATGGGATTGATGATTCCTTTTCTCCTCTGGCAGCATATACAGTACCTTGCAGAATTATAAACACCAGTAGGTTTAGGCTTTGAGTTGAGCACCAGCTTGCTTTCTCTCTGTTTCTACATGTCATAGTATGTGGTGAATAAAACTTTGAAAGATAATAGTCAACACTGTTATGGGCAAATGATCAGGGACAAAATGGAAGCAGGGAAGCTGTGCAGGTATGTGATATGACTTGACTGTAAGGACAACAGTGAAGGCCAAAGAAAGCAGCAGTGTTATTCTGAATAGGTAAGAGAATTCGCTGATGGATTGAATATTGGGTTGAACTAAGAATGTCCATAAAGTCATGAAATGTAGAATAAGTTGGAAACTCTATAGAAAGAATGTTATAGGGTAGGATAGACCTAAATATCAGGAGTTGAATTTGAACATGGGTCTTCTGTGGCTGTGTAGTTCTCCTGGCTTCAGTTAGTCCTCCATCGATAATGTACAGGGTAGTAATTTTGTGACATGAGTGTTAAGTTCACTCTTTCTGAGGCTCTTTATCTGAATCATGAGGAGAATGGAATCTAAAACATGGGGTATAGCTATTGCTAAGGTTAAACAATGAAAAAAGAGATATAAAATATCAGAAACAGATTTAATCTAACATGAAGTGAATCAAAATAAAGTATTATGCACAAAATTTTCTGGAAAGACTTGAACAAATGTTTCTTTTCTCCAGCTAGGGCACAGATAACAAACCAAAGTTAGTATTCCACTTAAGTCCAACCTAGCAAGCCAATGAGTTTATTGTACTATCTCACAGAAGATTGGGTAACCCAGAACAGCTATATTACTACAACATTCCATCCTATCATGGTTGGTAACCTCAGGGAAGCTGCATCATGGAGTCCTTTAGCCAACTTTCTATTTCTTGTATACAATAGCTTTTCAAATATCACTCGAGCCTGGGAAGAAAAAAGAAGAAGAAGAAATAAAGGTCCTGTTACCTTTCCCTTGTCTTTCTACTCATAAGTTCTAGCTCTATTTCTATTATTGTTACTGTGCATATTCTGAATAATTTGTTGGCATGGATACCAGTTCCAAAGGACTCTCATTCCAAGATGACAACAGATGATCATGTTATGACTAGAGTACAAGGCCATACTATAACAATTATATATAAATGATTCATAAATGGTGTTTATTATAGCTATCATTAAAGTGGATGTGGAGCTTCTTTTAGCACTATAAAAATTACTTCCAAATGAAAAAAGTATGGTTTTGACATAAAGATGACCTACAGATCAATAAAATAGAAGAAAGGACCCAGAAGCAAACCCACACAGTTACAACCACCTGATGTTGACGAATGTCCCAAAGTATATATTGGAGACAAGACAGCTACTTCAACAATGGTGCTGGAAAAACTAGATACACATATGCAGACAAATGAAAGTGTATTGCTTTTTCTCCCCTTATACAAACATTAACTTCTTAATTTAAGATCTGAAACTCTGAAACTGTGGGAGGAAAATAAAGAAAAAAACCACTTCAAGATACAGACAAGAAAAATAACGTTCAGGAAAGGACTCCAGTAGCACAGGAATAATTCCAAGAACTGATACATGGAATTACTTGGAGTCAAAAAGCTTCCACACAGCATAGGAAGTGATTAATCAAGTAAAGAGACAGACTAAAGAGTGGATGAAAACCCTTTGCTTGCTACACATCTGACAAAAGATTGATATCTACATTATAAAAAATTCAAAACTAAACACCAAGAAACCAAACAACCCACTCAATAAATGGGTGAAGTACAGGAAGCCAATAAATCCATAAAAAAGAACTCAATATCCTTAGCTATAAGGGAAATGGAAGTTAAAATTACATTGATATTCCAGCTCGCTCTAATAAGAATGAGTACTACAAAGAAAACAACAAATACTGATATGAATGTGAACAAAGAGAGCCCTTATATGCTGCTGGTGGGATTACAATTTAGTCTATCCAACTACGGAAATCAATATAAAATTGCCTCACAAACCTAAGAGTAGAAATATGACTTTGCTGTACCACTACTGAGTATATACTCAATGACTGTAAATCAACAAACCATATTAATACCTGTGAATTTATATTTATCATCAAGTTACAGAGACAGCCTAGGTATCCATCAACAGATGAATGAATACAGAAAAAATATAAATACAGTGGAGTTTTATTCATCCATAAAGAGGAACAAAGTTATACTGTTTGTTCAAAAATGGATGCCATGTAGACAATAAACACAATTCAAAAGGACAAACAATGCATGCCTTATGTATTTGTCCTGGAATTAGCATTAGTTCATGATTTAAAACACCACTTTTACTACTGTAACAGTGACAATTAAATTTGAAGGTAAGTTTTGAGGAGACATTCAAGCCATAATAATGTTCTCCTGAAAGGCAAGAACAAAATGTGGCTTGAATTTCCTTTCCCAAAATGACTTGAATGCAACAGATAGTAGTGTGTGATTGACACAAGAATCTTACTTTCTTGATGACTTTTCTTTTGCCATTTCATAATTATAAACATGGATATGGTGTAATTCATGCCAGTATTATGCTGTTAACTGTGGTTTCATTTTTAGCAAATTGAAGTTATTTCTGTAGGATTTTATTGACTGTGTACCTGAGATATAGTGGATTAATACTTAGTTCCTTCCCTACAGAAGGTCACAAGCTGAATGGAAAAACCAACAAGTAAAGGATTAACTCACTGTGTGATATCTGTTGGGTTAGTCAGTCTTCTCAGTGGCATAAACAAGCTGAATAGATTTCACAGGAAGACAGGATTTGAGACACCCTGATTTCGGGTCTGGGTAGACCGAAGAGAAGAAAATGCATCTAGAGTACTGTCTGGCACAGGATAGCCACTTAATAGATTCTAGTTGTTGGTTTCATTATGTGGTAGCAACTAGATAAGCTTCCATTCCTCAGACAGCATCCACATGGCTACAGGGGAGTCACTTCTGAGTGCACTGTGAGGGTGGGTTTGTCCTTCCTTGCTTCTAATCTCAGGCTTTTGTGATTTATACCTTCGCTGGAGAACTCCACGTTGTCACAGAATAAAATAATGAAAAGACTAAGAACACATAGCCTCTAGTTAGGATGACTCCCTAAGAGCATTTTCTAGAATTAACAAAGAAAGAGAGAAAGAAAGAAAGAAAAAGGGAGGGAGGGAGGGAGGAAAGTCGAAGGGATCAGAGAAGGAGCTCAGCAGTTAAAGCCACTTGCTTCCCAGAGTTCAACCTCAACCCCTGGGACCCACATGAAGATGGAAAATGAGAAAGGATTTCACCTATTTGCTCCTTAACCTCCAAGTGTGTGTCAAGGTACATGTGTCCCCAGCATCGCACACATGCAATGTGCACATTGAAAAAAAAAAGATACTTTAGAAAATTAACCTGCAACATTAATGTAACAAAGGACAGAAATAAAATGTTTATCAAATTAATATAAAAATAGTAAGAAATTTTTTATGGAATTATTTTTGAACCTCACATTTCTTCAAACAATTTGAAATTTCAGGATTGTAAAAAACACTTCTTTTACTTATAATAAAAGTAGAAACTTGTCACTTGTCAGACAGGAATTTATTAATTAAATGCCAACTGAAAACCTGTTTTGTGATAGTTTCTTACCTAATGTCCAGAGATACAAAGGCAAATAAATTAACTGTTGTCCCACATACTTTATTTCAACTAATCAGAAAAAAAAAAATCAGACTGTCATAGCAAGGGATAAACCACCTGCGTGTGGCTCTGAAGGGCAGCAGGCTGAGAAGTAAAGAAAAGGCTTTTGAAAGCAGGGAACATCTCTGCTGATTGTGAAGGGCTGGCACCTCTGCTAGACAGGAGGTCCATTTGGCAAAGTACATCTGGGTACCCAATATCACTGTGAGATTTTCCCTTTTCTAACCATGGCTGTAGTGGTGAGGAGAAAAAAAAAAACCTCCTGTGGAGAAGACTTATCTCTACCGCCTTTGAAAAAGCATGATTCGAGCATGAAGTACCTTTATAGGCTTAAGCTATCCAAAGAGAGGTCTACAGATGGGCTTCCTAGGGAGCAGTGGTCTCAGGAGTCAAGAGTCAGAATAAACCACTATGCCTGTCACCACGTGGCTACAAAAATAAATCACCACTGCTTTCATTCTCTCACAGGGAGTGTAGCACTGAAGGAATTTGGCTGATATATGGCACTAAAATTTACAAGTAATATTCCCATATAAGGATCATAATATCTTTGATTGTGTGACAATGATGGGATCAAGGAATGGAATTTATTAAGTCATATAGCCATTGTTTCTTTTATTTAAATTCACTGTGTGAAACAAGATTTCATGCAATATGCTGTGGGATTGGCATGGAGCTTTTAGATGAACTCCAAATGTCTTTCACTGAATTTGTGGAAGCGGCTGATACAGGACTATTGTTTCTCAAGATTATCAAATACAGCAATGGGCTGCATTGTTGAGAAGTTGCTGTAAACTCAGAGCATTTTTTTAAAGGCATTTTTTTCTTCTTCATTCTCATGCAAGCCTGAGACACATTGATTTGTTATGCACTAACTATGATTAGTTATATCTTAGTGGTGTTTTTGTTTCCTCTACCATTAATCACAGTCAGATCTCCTGACTGTTGTCAGGGCTGTATTCTACTGATAACGTGCTATGTTCCTGGGTTTTCATATGTAAAATGGCCCCACACAAGATTGATGTGCTCAGACTCAGTGAACTAAGGAAGAATTCAGAGACTGTTTGATGAGATACGGTCTCCCTAAGCAGCCCAGGCTGGCCTCAGATTTATGTCTCAGTGGGATTCAGGTGTGAGTCACTACACCTAACACTCAAGACAAAACTTCTTGTTAGTGCTTTGCTGCTGCTGTTTTGTTTTGAGATAGGATCTCACTATCTAGCCCTGGCTGTCTTCAAACTCACAGTTGGTCAGGCTGGCCTTGAACTCACAGAGATAACACTTTCCTCTCTGTCCTGGAGCTGGGAGGAGAAGCATGTGCCACTATCCTAGATCAAAGCAGAGTATTTCGAGATTTATCGTAATGATGCATGGGATTGTATCTACTATGAAGAAAAACAGATGCTATAAATTTAACACGATTTGGTAGGAACTGTTTCTAGGCGTTAGAAAGATGGCTCAGTAGCTAAGAATACCTGGATTTAATTCCCAGCATACACAAAGATGCTCACACCATCCAAAGTCCTCTTCTGGCCTTGTTTCTTTGTTTGAATAGAATGTACTAATTGAGGAGAGATCCCTAATCCCTTGGAGTATTTTGAACTTCAAATTTTTGGGTACAGAAGTTCTGGTTGTCCTAGACATACTTCTGTGTATGATCCTGTTTCTGAATACCATGTCTGTGGGAGACAATCGTGTCTATGGTGGAACCTATCTTGCTGAGAATCATACACATAGAATGTATGATTTGGAATTAAAGTGTACACCTACCAAATGCTGTAGCACACTAACAGAATGTTCTTAGCATAACACATGGCACAATAAATGCTATCTTATTATTATCACTAAAAATCAATATGCTGCCAAGTATTGTGCCACATGCCTTTAATCCCAACAACTAAAATTAAAGCAGAGGCAGAAGGATCTCTCTGAGTTCAAGACCAGTCTGGTCCACATAACAAGTTCCATCCCAACCAAGGAGTGAATAATATCAGAAATGAGCAGGACTTAATGACTTCCATAATATTAACTATACTAACGATTTAAAAGTAAAAAATAATGATAAAATTCATTGCAAAAAAAAAAAGGTCAATCTTAAACACTTTTGATTTCAGCTCCACCTCAAAATGAGTCCTTGTTGCTGGAGATGTAGCTCTGGGGCTGAGGAGATGGCCCCATGAGTAAGGGGACTTACTGAGGAAGTATGGGGCTGTGACTCCTACCTCCCAATCTGGACATGACCACACCTATGCCCATAACTCCACTGTTGGGGTGAGGTGGGACCAGGGCAGAAGCAGGAGACTGCTGGGGCTTTCAGTCTGCCAGTCTAGCACAGGTGGAACACTCTAGGTTCAGTGAGTGACTATGTCTCAAGGGAATAAAGAGGAGAATGCTAGAGTGTGGCACACAGTATATTCCTCTGGTCCTTCTGTGCACACACATGCATGTGCATACACACACACACACACACACACACACACACACACACACACGCGCGCGCACAGAGAGAAAGGGAAGGAAAGAAGTACTTATGCACCCATATATGCATGTATACCTCACACATAAGATATACCATGTGTGCACCCACAAAACCCCAAAGCAAAACTTTAAGGATGTGGTTCAGTGATAATAGTGCTTGCCTGTGACTTTGAGCACATCATCAGGGTCACTTCCCGCCAAATAAAAGGGGAGGGGAGCTGGGATAAAAGTTAGATGTTTGTTTAACCCACTTCCCTTGGATAAAATTTATGTAACACATTTTGATTACTTACAATTTTTAATTTTATGTGGTGATTTTCAGAGACAATGAGGAAGATAAAAATTACTTTCTCCATATAGTATACACAATTTGAAAAGCCAGTCCTGTCAAGATCAAAAATGATTTGGGACTGTATAGTTTTTAAAATTGCTACTTTCAATTTGACTATTGTAGCTGTTTTAAAATCCCAACAATATGCTTCTGAAGCTCTCTTTCTATTAGGGTAACTTCTGGATGAATCTCCTAGAACAAATTAGTGGCAAAATAGGACCTAAGGGAAGTCATATAGAATATAGCATATAATATATAGAATATAGCATATAAAGTAAATATCCCTAAAATGATGGTTCTTCCTCTCACAGCAGTTACCTTCAGCCATTCTTCCCCTGCACTAGTATCAACTCTAAAGCAGTTGTTATTTTGGAGCCAGAGATGGCTTTGCTTTTAGCAGTAGCATCTCTTCAAATATGGAATCATCCCTGTAGCCTCTGAAGCTCAGAGTGGTCTTATGCTGGATGTAATGAATCTGAGATCTTGCAATGAATACATGCCTCAGAAATTTCTTGTGTAATATCAGCAATTCAAGACAAAAAGACAGAAGTATGTTTTTTCAAACATAACTATAGAAGCAACAGCACCTAACAACAGCAGAGAACCCACCCTAAAAGCCTACTTAGATCCCATAGAAAAATTCCAAGTTTTTAGAGTGATTTTTATATACGTACATCTATTAATGTATGCTTCTGAGTTATCAAAAACAAAATTTGTATTATTTAGATATTGAATTACTTGCTTATTTAATAGGTGGATGTGTTAACTTCCCATGGCTGTGACAAAGCAACTGAGATAAAGAACTTAAAAGAGAAAAAGTTTGTTTGTGCTCACAGTACAGAGGTTTCAGCCCATAACCACTTAGCACTCTTACTTTAGGTACGCAGCAACAGAGCATCACCATAGAAGCACATAGTAAAGGGATACTCCAAGCCTCTGGGACACACAGAAAGTGGAATGGGGCCTATATCTCCTTCAAGAGCATAACCTAATGACCTATCGTCCTTTAACTTGGCCTCATCTTTTGAAGAGTCTACTGCCTCACAATAGTGCCACAGGCTGTCAACCAAACCTTTAAACTATGGGTCTTTGGGGGCACATTTAAGACCACATCAGAGAAGCAAGCTCTCCTGATCCTTATACAAAGGGGTTAGAGTTCTGGCACACACTAGTGTCTGTTTCTGGAGGCACTGAAAAGTTTTTGAAGACTTAAGCACACTATACAACCTCCTTTAAAAACAAAACAAAAAAAAAAACACGCAAACAAAAGAATCAATATGTGCTTATTTTAGACGCACACCATGCTCCATTTATATCTTTTTCTTTAGAGAATTCACTACTAGCAGCCCAGGGAAGCTGGTGTGAGCCCATCCAAAAAGACCAGGGTGTCAGAGAAAACAATGTAAACCAGATAATGAGAACTAGAATCTTCCAGGCACAGCAGATTTCCACAGAGGCAGGCAGCCCAGTGCGCATTTGCTCTGCAATCAGCCTGCGTCTAAGATGGCCTGACCAGCTAGGACTAGACACCAGTTACCTTTGGTTTCATCTCTGGATTTCCCAAAGATACTTTCCAAGAAGGATCATAGGCATTGTAACAAGTGTGACCCTCACTCAAAATGTCTTCTGAGCATTTTGATACAGAATTTCGTAAAAGAGTCTGACAAAACCCCGTGCTGTTTTGCTGAGACAGAAAGTCTCAGGTGAACAGGGAAGCTCTGAACCCTGGACACTGATTAGATTTAAACCCAGGCTTTAGCCCTCAACATTATGGTGTCCATGGGTTTTCCTTCCACATGCCAGCTTTAGCAAATTTAACACATCTCACCCACAGTTTTCCCCATTTTCAGCATTGGGAATGCTTGAGACAAGTACTTTATATTGACCACCTAGTACAGAAAGCCTTCCACAAACTGGTAAGAACTTGCTCTGGGGCAGCCCTGCACCCATTCTCTCTGTGAGTGCTGAGTCCTTTACACATTACTCAGTTTTCCCACCTACCAGTTTAGTTGATAATTTCTATCTACTTCACAGGAGAGTTCGTCAAAGTTAAATGAAACCGTTGACATGAACCTTAAATGTAAAAAGAAAACAGACTACATCATCCCTCTTAACACGTTATCTGAGCATCCTTAATCCCAAACTAGGAAGGCCTTACTTCCAGCTCCTTTCACTTCCACTTTTGATCTTTCTCCCTCAGCACTAAAAGGAGCTTACACCCAGGGGAGCATGTCCACCAGAAGGCCATATGTCACTTCAAGACCACACTTTAATGTCAGGACCACAGAAGCCCCAACTCAAACCACACTCATCTCAGTTTCTGGGCCAATGGACCACTTCTTCCCAGAATACTCTACAAAAGGGAACCACACCACTGATGTTTTCCTGGACCTGTGGGTGACCCTGGGTAGAAAGCTGTTGGTGAGGTGAGTACAGTGAGTAAGAGTCCATCCTGTCCACCTGTATGAGGGCAAAGGAGCTCGTGGAAGAGGATCAAGCTGAAATAAGAGCATATTTGAGTTCAGTCTTTTGATAGCTTAACCTACAGCTTTTAAATATGTTTATATATATATATACATAATTTTCTGCTATGCTTTGCCCTGGATCCCCAAATGCTAACTTATTCACATTTGGCAGCATTTATCATTTTGTGCATTTAGAACTTATTCCCATGTTTTTTCAGAATTAAGCACTAATTATTGCTGCTAAGTATTTTAACCTGAGAAGGAAAATATACTACCAGGAACTGCCATATTTTTTTATGTTTATTTATTACTTCAAGTCACATCTCCATTACAGCCCCCTCCCTCCACACCTCTCTGCCCCACCCTCCCACCCTCTTCCCCCTCTCCCACTTTTCCTACTCCTCAGGTGTGGGGTACCCCCACATCTCATTCCCTTCAGTTCATCAGTCATATGACAGCTAAGACCTTCCTCTTGCACTGGGAGCCTACATGGCAGCTCCACTAGGGCAAAGTGTCCTATTAACAGGTAACAAAGTACATGTTTCTGTTCCTTTCAGTTTGTCGGTTGTAGGATAGTTATCCTGTACTATGTGGCTAAAATCCAGTTATAAGTGAATACATGCCATGTGCATCTTTCTGCGTCTGGGTTAGCTCACTCAGGATGAGCTTTTCTAGTTCCATCCATTTGGCAGCACATTGCAGGATTTCCTTGCCTCTGAATTGCTTCCGCTGGGCAAAGCCCTTGCCATTTCTCCATTTTTGTGCCACCTGCTGGGAGCATGCTCACACTGCAGTGTGGACACTTAGAACCTAGGATAGTGACCTCTTGCATCAGCTTTGAAAAAATAAATAAATAAGTTCCTTTTCTCCTTTGCTAGGCAAAGATAAGCCCCTTAAAAAATTGAATGTGGAAGGGAGATAAGGAGATTACATGGTCAACTCTTTAAACTTGGAATCGTCTCTAAACTGAATATCTGTAATGATTTTGTGTAGTATCTGTAAACAGCCTGGAGTACTATTTATATGAAGAAGGGCAGATTTAAATTACTTGCAGTCTTGATGAGAAGTGGAATGAGACTGAAGTGCTCTCCTTACTGTTGTCTGTACGCGGCATCTTGGCAAACAGTAACAACATCTACCTATTACTATTAATAGTCATCTAGTTATTAGTTGCAGAGATTGAACAGAGTGGAGATGTCAGCTAATCAGCTTCTTTCATTAAAGTTGATATTATTATTTCTACTCTCGTAGTTCCATATATTAAGAACTGTAGATGATGCAGGGACCAAACAGAATTGGAAAAGCTGATAAACATTTTGCTTGCAAGAAAAGATTTTTAGTTGTTGATTTAAAAGATGGTATGAAATTCTTAAATTCCTTCCACCGCGATATGAAACAATGTTAAAAGTGGCAATGCCATGCCGTGCATGTGTAGTCTTTCAGTTATGAGATTCTTGCTTTCCTGTTCTCTCTTTTTTACAGCCTAAAGTGCCTCACATGCTGAGTGACACACAGAGATGTCTCACAGCCATCTTAATGTTCTAACTAAACATTCCACTGTGTGTATGTATCATATCTTTGTGACTGAAACAGTACAAATAATTCTAATGAATATGAGCAGACTTTTTCTTGTCCAAACAACTGTACCAATAAGCCCAAACTACACATGCCACCAGCCACAATTGAAGACAGACTCAGATATTCTAATCCTGCATACGCTCTTATCCCTAGTAGGTACAAGCTCAAATTCTTCAGGTGGAGCCCTGACAGAACTTTGGAAGCACACCATAAACCCCAGGTTCTATTTCTGTGGCCACCCTTCCTATTTACCTATTAATGTCATTGTTAAAATATGATGAAAAACACCCTGCACCCAGTACCAGCTCAGCCCCCCTATCTCTTGCAGCTTGCCCTGGCTCCCTTTTCATCATTTCAGCTCTCTTGTCAGCCTTGGAAAGTTTTTTCCAACTTCTGGCTTTTGTCTTAGATTTTCGAGTTTTTGTTTTGCTTTGTTTTTCTTGGACCCACACTTTATCCTTTGATGCTTAGCATTTGTGACTTTTCCAGTTTTGACACAGTGACACTTTCAGTTTCTGGGTGCCCTCTGCCTAAGTTTCTGTTTTTTTTTTTTAACTAGATTTTGTTCTTTAAAGAATAGAGTCAAAATTAATTGTGTTAATCTTGGAATAGGCACTTTAGGTGAGTCTGCCCTGTGGTCCACCATACTGTTCTGCACTCAGTTTGTGAGGATGAGGTAAGACTGCCACAGCCCTTGCTAAAATCCATGGCTGCTATGATTATTCAAGTTTTTTGGGGTGCTGTGAAAAGGTCTCATCTTTTCCTGGTGACTGTTAGGCCTCAGTCCATGTAGTCAAGGAGCAGTAAAGACAGAGAACAGGGTTCAGAAGGCTGCAAGTATGACAGATTAACAACCACAGATCAGCTGCAGAGAGGCAGATCAATTTTATGGGGGTGAACAAAGGTTATATAGAACTCTGGGGAATGAGTGAGGGTCCCCATGGTGAACATAAATCATTGGCTGGGGCTAGGAGTGTCAGGGATGCTTCATTTCCATTTGGCAGCATAGTCCTATCATATGAAAGGAGATGCAATACCCATTTAACCTATGGACAACAAGGGTAAGGGGGAATGTTAGCAAGGAACGGTGTCCAGATATGGTTAGGGCATTCCAGGAATCCCAAGTACTCACTGAAGGGATTCTTACCAGGAGAAAGGAAGTTAAACTTGTAACTTCATACATGACATTCCTCAGGTAGAGAGTGTGGGAGTCGGGTTCCCCAAATAAGGAGAGTAGAGGGTTCCCCAGTGAGAAAGGGAGTCTACCATTTAGTGTCAAGCTCAGGGCTTTCCAGACAAGGCAGACTACAACTTTACTAGTGGGTCCAACAAAGTTCATTTTCACTTAATTGTGTTTAGGCCTGTGTTTGTGTGTGTTTTAGGGCATAGTAGTCAGTCACTGTATCAACGGATAAGGATTAAGCTGCTCTTTTTAAAAATAATTGGCACAGAATTCACTCCTCCAGGCTTCAACCCTCCTTGCACAATGAGCAGTCAGTACATGCAGGCTTAAGAATTGACCAGCATGCTGAACCCTAACTTGATTTAAACCGATAATGCTCCCATTCTGGACTGGAAGTGGAGGGCCTGATCACAGTTGACTTTGGGGACAAAAGGATGAATTTCTGAACTCTCTGAATTTTATACATCACAGGGAGTTTCTGTTCTTATCATTCTTCTTACACACAAAAGTTAGTGGCTTCAAAGTGGAGACTACAATTAAGATCTCAGTAACCTTAGGAGAAACATACATTTTTCTCTATGAAACATTTGATTTGCTTTTCAAGTGTACATTAAATTTATTTCTTGCATGAGTAGAGCTTTTTAAAAAGAATCTTCCACAAAGTTTGCCAAAAACTGGGTTGGAATGCCAGACACATGGAAGGAATGGAGAAGAGGGGGGAAGGGTGGATTTGTATGAATGTATCAGTATATTTACTACCTCAGATAAGACTGTTATAAACCTAATATACAGAAAACAAAAAGGGAGTCCTATATATGAAATATGAGTAATATAAAATAAGAAAATTTGACTAAGTTTTCAACTCTTTAAAGAATTTCACAAATAAAAAGGACAGTGTGTATGTATGTGTGACCATGTGTAAATGTGTAACTGTGTGTATGTATGGGTTTCCCTTACATAAAAGAGACAAAGGGAGAAGAGAGAGAAAATATTGAAGTCCCAAATAACTTGGACAAAACTTTGATTTAATAAAGTTTTAATCATTTTCTAAATATTTTCTTGTGGTTGTCCCATAATCTGAAAGTTGTCACAGTGCAGTAGGTATTGTTGAATACTAGTTTTTATGCTCTGATAATGCCTTTTTTTTCCTAAGTACATATTAAGAGGGAATATCTGGTTCTTTTTGTAATTTATTTACTTATTGCTTCAGGTTACATCTCCATCATAGTGTCCTCTTTCCACCCTTCCCAGTCCCACCCTCCCACCCTCTACCCGCTAACGCTTCCATCCCACTCCTCTGGAGTGGAGTGTCCCTACATAACATTCCCCCGCCCCAGTTCAGCAGTCATATGAGGGCCAAGAGCCTCCTCATACACTGGAGGCTGACCAGGCAGTACCACCAGGGAAAAGTATCTCAGTGACAGGGAGAGAAAACAAACAAAGTCTATCTCCATGTTCCCTTTGGTGCATTGGTTGTAGTATACATATCCTGTACTATATAGCTAAAATCCTACTATAGGTGAGTAGATGTCATGTGCATCCTTCTGAGTTTGGGTTAGCTCACTCAGGATGAGCTTCTCTAGTTCCATCTATTTGGCTGCAAATTGCATAATTTCATTGTTTCTGATAGCTGAGTAGTATTCCATTGTGTAGATGTACCACAGTTTTTTTTTTTTTAATCCATTCTTCGGTTGAGGAACATCTGGGTTGTTTCCTGTTTCTAGCTATTACAAATAAGGCTGCTATGAACATAGATGAGGTAACTTCCTTGTGATTCGGTGAGGAGTAATTTGGATGTATACCCAGAAGTGGTATGGTTAGGTCCCGAGGTAGAGCTATTCCAAGTTTTCTAAGATATCACCAAACTGACCTCCATAGTGGTTGCACAAGCCTGCACTCCCACCAGCAATGGAGGAGGGTTCCCCTTTCTCCACAACCTCACCAGCATGTGCTGTCATTTGAGCTTTTGATCTTAGCCATTCTGACAGGTGTGAGATGGAATCTCAGAGTCATCTTGAGTTGCATTTCTCTGATGATTAAGGATGCTGAGCATTTCTTCAAGTGTCTCTCAGCCATTAGGAATTCCTCCTTTGTGAATTCTCTGTTTAGCTCTTTTCCCCACTTTTTAATTGGATCAAAGACCTTAACATAAGCCCGGTCACACTAAATCTACTAGAAGAAAAAGTGGGAAAAACCCTCGAAATCATTGGCACAGGTGACAACTTCCTGAGCAGAACACCAACAGCTCAGGACTTAAGACCAACAATCAATAAATGGGACCTCATGAAACTGAAAAGCTTCTGTAAGGCAAAAGACACTGTCATTCAAACAAAATGGCAGCCTACAGATTGGGGGAAAAAAATCTTCACCAACCCCACATCTGACAAAGGGCTAATATCCAAAATTTACAAAGAACTCAAGAAATTAAATGCCAAGAAACCAAATATCTGGTTTTTAATCATGTATTGAGCACCTACTTTGTACTAGTTCCTTCTCTCCACATTTACCTGGGGTTGGAATGTACTTTTCATAGCCATTCTCAAGAATAAGCTCCATGGGCATCCCTGTCTTCTAGGTAAGAAGCTCAGGCTCATCGAGGTTAAGCACCTGCCCTGAGCCTTGAGATCTGGCAGCAGGTCAGAGCTCCACATAAGCCCAGGATCGCATCCTCTCAAAAGCATGGAAGCTGAAGAGAGGGAAAGGCCTCTTTCTCCAAGTGCTTTTAAATATTTCATTTTTGTTTGTGGAATATATGTTATTTTTTCAAGGTTAAAGTAAAAACAATGTTTATTGTGCAAGCAACAAGAAGGACTTAGACTTTCCACTCCACAGCACCTTCCAAGCAGAGGTTACAAACCCTTTTCACACATCACTGCAAGATGGCTCCCTTCAACTGAGTAATGGCGAAGTTCATTAGCACTTAATAACCTTAGGCAGGACATTATTTTAAAACTCAAGAGTAATTTGAGGAGAGTGTAATGTGAGTCTACCAGAGTAGAGTTACCGTATTCCAAAATAAAGTGTCCCTGCTTCACAAAGCTGCTCATCACTGCTGACTGCTATTAAGGCTGGAGAGATGGGTGGGCCGATGGTATTGCCATTGGCATGACATGCGGACAGTTCCTGAGGACCTGCTGCTTTGGACCTATCAATTAACCCTCTGTGCCTGATGTTTATTAAGTGCTGAGGAATATGTCAAATATGTTCTTGTTTGTACAGATGTAATATTCTCAACTGTATGCCTAAATATGACACATTTTTAGCATTGAGATCCAGATGGAGCCCCAAATCCAGGGCCAATTCTGCAGTTGCTCTGGACATTGTTATATAAAATGATAGCATAGCTTGGCTTTATTAACTTCTGTGTATAGAGAAGGAAGTCCTGTAACCATAGTGATGCCCTTGGACTACTGTTTAACTTTTTATTGATTCTTTGTGAATTTCATATCATGTACCCCAAGCCCACTCATCTCTCCATCCATTTGTATCTGCCCTCTGCCCTTGCAACCTATGCTAAAAAGAAAAGAAGAAAAAAATATAGAAAAAAATCTTGTCTCGGAAGCTGTAGTGTGTGTGTGTGTCACAATGTGTCACACAGTATCCCCCTTTTGTCCACGCATCTTTACTTGCAAGTGTTTGCTTCTGCCACACTATCAATACTGGATCCTGACTGGATGTCCTTGTAATTTGAGTGGAAGATAAAAATTTGATTCAGAAATCACAGTCTGAGACCACCCACTGTACACAACTTCTGTTCATACGTGGCAGATATAGTCCCTTATGATAAACAGTATAAATTTTAGGAATTTTTAATAACAGAATGAAGTGATATGTTAAAGTCAGTTTTAGTTTTAAAATAAAGCTAAATAACCATCAATATATGTTTCTGATAGAAAAAAAATATGTTAAGAACAAGAAAATATGATTCAACATATTTTTTCATTGCTAGTGAAAGCATACATTTTGAAGCTGCTTAAAAAATAAATTTTTAGCCTTCGTAATATGACTACCAAGCAAAACAAAACAAAAAAAAAAACAACAAAAAAAAAAACAAAACCTTTCTCTAGTTACTATTCTTCTCAACAACTATGTGTTGTTCCTTTGGCTTCTCTTTGGCACTGGAATTAACCAACACAACCTCACAGACTTTGACCTGCCCTCTGATCCAATTGCACTCAGATACTCTGTATTCTTAAAGTACAATGGTGATTTTCATTTTGACCCCTGAGGCTTGAGACAAAACGGTACCATTACTCTGTAACTGGAAGTCGGCTTCAGAGAAGAGGCCGATTCATGTACTGTCCTGAGTCCAGGCAGATGAGCTGATCCCGGCTCTGCTGACTACAGATTCCCCAGGTCCATCCTTCCCTGATTGAAATGACAAATTGTCTCTATTTTTCATCACTAACAAAGTTTTGATAGTTGCCTTAAGAAGCTCAAAATGGTAAAGAGCCACCCTAGCCAAAGCTCTTGATTTTTCTTTAGCTAAGCAGCGTACGCCCTGCGCTTTCTGTAATCAGAAGGACTTGGATGCCAGAACGCCAGTGTTTTCATTATTGAGAAATACGTATTGTTCCAAATCTCTATGAACTATGTGAAGATATTTGCTTTTGTGCTTATGAATTTTTATGTTGGGAAGATTGGTTTATTTTGTTTGGCAGAGGAATAATTTATGGGCAAACTCTGGTATTTCAACTGATAACAACACATAAGATTATTTTTAAGTTATCATAAAACTGATAAAGTTTCAAATTAACTGTTAACTTTAGAGCCACTTACTGATACTTCTCAAACCAAGGCAAAGAAGACTACTCAGGGTATTGCAATCAGCACACTGGGAATAGTGATGGAGCACAGAGTGGTCAAGAGGGAATTTGCAGTCAAAAGGCATAGTGGAGTCTGCAGTTGGGATGTTACTAAAAGGAGGTTCCATAGGTGAGAAAATTCTGGCATGATGCCTACATGTTATCAGGGTCAGACATGGCTATGGGAACAGCAAGACACCCAGTCAGGTTTAAGAAAAGAGATAAATGTCTTGATAAAACAAGATTGCCTGGGAACGTACACAGATGGGCCTATGAGAAGGTCCCTCAGGCTGAGTGAAGGCAGGAATCTTAACCCTCAGAAAATGATAAAAAAATAACTTGATGAACATGACTGAAAGAGACTTTGTTATGAATGAGTGGCTGTTGCCCAATCTGATACAGCCTACTCCTCCTCAGTCTAAGCAAAATGCATAGTGATCCTTTATATGATAAACAGAGAAAATTACAAAATGTTTCCACCCGGAAAATGGACTCCACCAAGAAAATGAATTTTCCTTTCACACTTTGTGTCATGCACAGAGAAGAATGATGTACAAATTGTCAAATACTAGTGTATATGAAACTGTGCATCCTTCAGCCCACAACCCCAAGACTCTACTGATTTCCCTTCTTCGTTCCCACGAATTTCTCTCTTGAACTTTCCACTTCTCCTGTCAAATCCACCTGCTGGCTCTGACCTGTCCCTGTGGTCCACAGCAGGTTGCTTGCTGAGAGAGATTTCTCTGACCTTGAGAACTAGGCCAGGCCCTTCTGCTGTGTGCTCTTTGACTGTCCTCACCATAAATCTCATCCTATTGGTGTAAAAAGTCACAAAGGTAGCCGGGCGGTGGTGGCGCACGCCTTTAATCCCAGCACTCGGGAGGCAGAGGCAGGCGGATCTCTGTGAGTTCGAGGCCAGCCTGGTCTACAAAGCGAGTCCAGGACAGCCAGAGCTACACAGAGAAACCCTGTCTCAAAAAAAAAAAGTCACAAAGGAGACAGAGAGGGTCTCAGAGGTCTGCTTGTGAAATTACTGTCTTAGAAAGTAGAAGCTAGGCTACTAGATAAACAGCAGAGTTTTTCCTCTCTGAAGCCACAGCATTGTCCCCACAACCTAATGGAAGGGAGATTAATAATTACCTCCCCCCCCCCATGCATGTGCCCTCCATGTATTCTCTACCTCTCCTGTTGCAGTCCTGTCAACACCTACTGCTTGCTGGGATTAGTTTAAAATTCTGTCTTCTTGCCCATCCAAGAGACATTTTGTATATGTTATCTGATTTAACCCTTTAAAATAAGCCCGAAATGTAGATTAATTTATCCTTATTTTTCAAAAAAGAGAATCAGATGGTTAGATTACATAACTTGTCCAAAAGCATAAGATTGGTAATAAATAATGCCTCAATTTAGTTGCAGATTCATTTCCCTCTAAGCTTTATAAGAGATAGAGGATAGACAGATAGATACAGATCAATAGATTGATAGATGATAGATAAATGACAGATATTAGATAATAGATGATAGATTGATAGATGATATAGATGATAGACAGACAGACAGACAGACAGACAGACAGACAGACAGATAGATAGATAGATAGATAGACAGATGATAGATAGATCTGTATATCTCCATATATAAGGACACTATTTCCACACCACTTATGCTGAAAATTTCTAAAGAAAGGTACTCAGTATGTGTTTCCACAAAACTTTCTTTACATGAGCAACAGGTCTGTTCTTGTATTGAAGGGTTGTATCTAACATCACATACCATTATTCTTTCCATTATTCACATAAGAAAATTGAGGACAAATAACTGATTTTGCAAAAGGTTAGAATGAGTTCCCACATTTGATGCACTCAGATCATATAACTTCCAGGCTCTCTCAACTGCTGTGGGCTAAGGTGACTCCCCAAAATTAATTTGTAAAAATCTCACACCAAGCACCTCACAATGTGACTATAGATTTAATAATATTACTGTTCATGTATGTCATGCACCAAATTCACTCCCTATTACCCTCTCTTGATCCCCCCCACACATAGACAAGTTCTCTCTTTGTATCACCTTTCCTCTTCAGATACTCTGCTCTTTGTTGTCACAGGTGTGTGTGTGTGTATTCCAAGTTCCATATGAGAGAAAAAATGTAGTATTTTTATTTCTGTATCTGGATAATTTCTCTTACTATGATGATCTCTATTCTACCCATTTTCATATGAATGAAATAATGTCACTTTTAATGACTGAGTTATAGCTTCATTATGGTATGTGGGACATCAGTCAGTTGGTTGGGAGTGCTTGACAAATACAAAAATCCCTGGGTTATGTCCTCAGAGCCACATAGTGGATGCCTCTGATCCAAGCACTGGGGAAGTATAGGCACCATGATCAAAGATTTGAGGTCATCCTTGCTTACATAGTTTCAAAGGCCAGCCTCTCCCCAGAGAGTCTCTCTCTCTCTCTCTCTCTCTCTCTCTCTCTCTCTCTCTTTCTCTTTGTCTCTCTCTCCCCTCCCCACCACTCATAAAAGGCTCCACTCTTTTTGCAGTACATTTTCTTTAGCTGTTCATCTATTGGTGGGCACACAGTCTCACTCCATAGCTGGGCCACAGAGAATAGTGCCACAGTAAACACAGATGAGCAACTGTCCCTGTGGCAATACATCCTTTGGGTGTATTCTCTGAAGTCCTACAGCTGCATCATATTGATCCATTCAGTGGGTAGGGACCATCTATCTTTAACCATGTTCTTGCCTACCCTCCCTACAAAAATGGGGGTGGTAGATAGTAAAGTGAACAAACGGGAGGCAATTAATTGCCAGTTTGGGATTAACAAACTGCCACGTGGGCTTTAAATGTAACAAGTTTGAGCTATGCAACAGCTATGGCAAGGGTTACAGCTCAAATTTCCCAGGGGCTTCAGTGTGTCAGCCAAGTGTAGTCCCTAACAGAGAAGTCTACAGATCATAGTGGCAGGTCTCAGAGCCCGGAGCCACAGAAGGTCCTGGAGGCTGGAAGCAAATGGCAGGTCAAATCCCCTCTGCTAACCAGCTGGGTATGGAGTCTTGGAGGTAAGGCAAGAGTGAGTTCTCTGTCTGCAGGTTGTTGAGTCTTGGAGACCGGCTCAAGTGAGCTTTCTGAGTAGAAGCAAGCGTCAGTTATGGAAAGCCAGAAAATTTATTTCCTGAGAACTCCTGCAGAGTGGAGGCCTCAGAAAAGGGGGCACTGAAACTGCAATTTAATTATCAATTGTATTTATTAATAAGTATAAACTGTAATAGGCTGGTGGAGCAGTTAGTGGGCTGGGCTGGCAGAAGGCCAGCAGGCCTGGTCTGCCTTAACTAGCGGCCTGATTCGTCCTGACAAAAAAGACCTGGATCAAGGGTGGCCTTCAACACCTACAACCTGAACTCTATTAACTAATATCTTCATTAATAACTGTAAGTTGTTATATTAGGCCGGTGGAACAGCTGGCAGCTTGGCAGAAGATAGAAGGCTTGATTTGCCTTAGAAGTCTGTATGCCTGGAGGGATGTTTTAGGGGTGTCATCTGGCATCAAAGCTGACAGGGTAGCTACAGGATACTTATTAATAACTATAAACTGTTATATTAGACCAGCAGAATTGTCCATGGCCTGGATTGCTTTGACTGGTGGCCTATAGGCCATCGTGGCCCTTTTCCCAATAATTAAATACACTAAGACCTTTTAATGTTTCAACACTTAGCCCTTAGCTGGGCAGACTCTCAACAGGCTAATCTAAATTAATCTGGAACATTTCATCTCAAACAGCCATGTGACCTGTTGTTACTTTCCAGAGCTCTCAAACATGTGTATCTGCTCCCATGGCTTCTGGCGAAAAGAGAGGTTCTTCTATGTAAAAGGCAGGGTTCCCGTTTCCGTGTCAGGAAGTTCCACCTTCCTATACTCTTTCTGCCCAGCTAATTGGCCATCGGTGACTTTTATTAACCAATCAAAAGAATGTATTAGGAGGGGAGGTAACCATATCTCAGCATTAAAATCAGTCTATCAGAAGTAATGTATTAGATCTTCCTCCAATATCACACATTTTCTATCTCCAACAAAGGAATCTAGTCTTTGGGCAGGGATCCAGCTCTGAAATCAAATGTCTTCCTTTGGCATGAAGTTTCCCAGCAAAAATGGGTGTCTAAGCCCGAAGAGGCCACATTTATTGAGAGCAGGCTAGACCTGTTGTTTACCCAATCAGGGAAGAGCTGTAGAAAGTTATCATCCATTCTGGTTGTTATTATAGTCTTCTCAGGTCATTATCGCCAGCTTTTCTGCCCTGGCTGACCTGAGAACTCTGGTTGTCAAAAGCTAGGGCTCTCGTGTAGCCAGGGATTTTGTTTATCCTGTTCTCACCTTCCAAACTTGATTTCCCCTTTCAGTGATAAAGCCTCCTACAGGAACTAGGCAGAAACCCCAAACAGCATAAAGCTCTGCATTGTGGAGGGGTGGAGGTGGGGTTGCTTCCTATTTCCATCAACATAGTAGTTCTGGTTTTAGTGTCCTGAGCTCTCTCCATGCTTGGAGCCTTTACTATTTGGCATCAGCAACAGCAGTGTAGAGATTCCCCTTATGCGAATGCCAAGATGGTGTTTGTGTTCTTTTTGCTTATAACCATTTTGACGGGTGAAATGAAATTTAAATGTAGTTTTGGTCTGCATTTCCTTGATGGCTGAGGATGTTGAATATTTTATGTATTTATTGACCATCATTATTCCATCTTTTGAGAAGTATCTTCTCATTTTTCTTTTGCATCTTTATTGATTGGATTATTTTATTTATTTTTTAAGTTCTTTGTATGTCCTACATATAAACAATTTTCCCATTCTCTAGGCTCTTTCTTCACTCAGTTGTTTCCTTTGCTGGGCAGCGTTTTAATTTTGTGCAATATCACTTGCCAGTCCTTACTATCATTTCATGAACTATTGTTCTTTTCAAAAAATCCTTTCATATGCTTGCATCTTGGAGTACTTTCTTCTAGCAGTTTCAGAGTTGTGGGTTTCACATTAAGGTCTTTGATCCATGTTGAAGTAATTTTGATGTAGGAAGAGACACTGAAATCTAGTTTCTGCTACATTTTATATAAAGATTTGCTAGCACTGTTGGCTGTTTCTCCAATAGAGGATTTTGACAGCTGTCTAATACTCTGCATGGTTATTGTTGTAGAATGTTTTGTAGATTTCTAAGTAGACAACTAAATTAAAATAAACTCAGTTGGGTGGTCTCATCCCACTATGACTGGTGTTCCTATACAAAGAACAAACTAGTGTACACAAGGAGAGGGAGCTTAGCAGAAACTAGACCACCAACCCCATGGTCTCAGACTTCCAGTCTCCAAAGCATAGAAAGGAACTAATTTCTGTATTATTTTTTATGGAGCCTGAGGAAAGCTCCCACTCCCCATTATTGTGATGACAAAGCATTCTTTTTCTTTTGTGTATCAAGATTTGTAATTACTGAGTCCACATATTGAACTGTACTGTTTTCTGAAAAAGAATTCAGTTATATCAAAGTCTCAGGTTAGCAAAGCATTAATAAGTGACTTGGAGTAAATAAATTATTAATAATTTTGCATAATAAATGTTATCTTTCAATCACTCCAATACAGGCTTCTACAAAATCAGAAATGTAAAAGGAGACTTCCCATCCACCTATGAGCCAACTGTAAAAACACAGGAGTTCAGCTTACTCTTTTACCTTTTTCTCTTTGCTCCCCAAATAAATAAACTCAAAGTAAAAGGCCAAGCCTCTCTGTAAAGGGTGAACTTTGCCAACATCATGAGGCAAACACAGAACTTAAGTAAAAGTACATTATGTAAAACATATACAGACATACAGCTCCTATCAACCTTAGATGCTCAGAGTGAGTAATAAAGAATGCACATGGGCTTCTCTTGCAATATTCAAATTCAGAATATTTTGTTCTGTATAAGTAAAATATCCTGAGGTAATCATAGAACTAAATAGGTAGTCTCATCCGTCACCCCATCCAGGAGGTAGAGGTGACAGTACCAAGAATCTAAGGTCATCCTCTGATAAATAAAACACTTTGAAGCCAGTCTGGACTATAAGAGACTAATTCAAAACAGAACAAAACAAAAATATGTAACTAATGATAACATTTATCATTTCAAATTCAGAAAAGTCACAAGGTAAAATCATCCACTCAATTTGCTGTCACCAAAGGATAAGCAATGATTTGTTTCATCTGTAACATATATAAATGTAATTGAAAATTTAAATATTATTTCACATTTTCCTTAATGTGAAGGATACATATATTCATGATATAAATTCTTTGCAAAAAGTCTACATTTTGATTTGTAGAGTAGTTGTATAACATTTTTAAGGTCTATTTTTATGTGTGTGAGTGTTTAACTTGAGTGTATATAACATGTAAGTATATCACATGCCCGGTTGCCAAAGAAGTCAGAAGAGGGCACTAGATCCCTGATGTATTCTGGGAACTGAAACCGGGTTCTCTGGAAGGGCTGTAAGTGCCCTTAACTGCTGAGCTATCTCCTGAGCCCCAGTATGTTTTTTGTTTTGGTTTGGTTTGGTTTGGGTTTTTTGTTTTGTTTTGTTTTGGTTTTGCTAGTATTTTGATTAAAACCATTGATCCTATCACGGGATCCTACCCATGTGCAGCAGTGTCGTGGGCATCCATTTTTAAATTACACTGTCTCAAAATTAACAGCAGAGGGTTAAAGCAACACACTGTTGCTGTGATTCTTTGGGGGAAGGGTGAGTCTGAGAACACTCAGAAAACGTCGCCACTCTGTTGTATGTGTTCTTGCCTCAATGAAGAGGTAAGCATTCTTTTTCTATTTTGAAATATTTTAAAAACAAAATAACAACACTACAGTGAACATGGCCTGTGTATAGACCTCTTCCTAAAATGCAAATTATTGTCTTGATGTACATTCCCAGAAATGCATTGCTAAATCAGAGGGTCTGAGCATTTTGAAACCTTTTGATAAAAGCTGGCAAATTGGTTTCCTAATGAGCTGTCATGAGTATGTTCTTGAGGAAAATAGTAAACAATTGAACCAGAAAGAAATACTCTCATCACAAATTTAAATGAGCTTGGCTCTTCAGAATTCAATTCTAACTACACACCCTTAAATCTTCAGTCCTTCCTGCTACTGGGAAAGCTAAACAAATCAATATACTATGGTGGATGCATGCAATAGCTCTTCCATTTTAATACCATTTAAAATATAGCCATGCTAATAAAACCTTTATTATAGTAATATATATTTAGTCTCTTTGAATGAGAACATTTTCTCTTTTAAATTTATTTTTGCAATAGCTTTTAATATGAGGGTATTTTGTTGATTTGAAATGTTAAATACGAATCAATGTCATCTTTAATTTTTCACAAATATCTGTTTTCATAATTGATTTAATTACTTACTTTAAAATTCCTAAAGTGAAATTTAATGATGGTCTCTAAATGCTGACAAATGGCAGACTAATTAGGGCAAATTTTATTCAGAGCATGAAATAATTAAATGTTTCTTTTCTTGTTTTTCTCAACTGACAATTATCAAATTATTTAAAGCATCTTATAGAGGTCATGCTTTAATGCTAATGTGGTCAATAATTCTGGGTACAGAAGTTATAGAAAAAAAAGAAGAAAAGAAAGAAAGAAAGAAAGAAGGAAGGAAGGAAGGAAGGAAGGAAGGAAGGAAAGAAAGAAAGAAAGAAAGAAGCCTAATATACTTGAACAATAAACAAAGGAAAATGCCAAGGATTTAGTTGCAGATAGTCCTGAATTCAAATTCCTACTTTGCTCCTGGTCAGCATATGAAGAAGCCATCTAACTTTATTTAATTTTCACATTCTTCATCTACAAAATAACTAAGGAAAATATTATTATCAAACCTGTTTTAGTTACCTTTCTTTTACTTTTCAATTGCTGTGAAAAGACACCATGACCAAGGCATCATATAAAAGAAAAGATTTAATTTGGCACTCGTGGTTCCAGAGAGTTAGAGTCCATGACCGTCATGGCAGGGAGCATGGCAGCAAGCAGGTTATTATGGTGCTGGAGCAGTAGTTGAGAGCTTACATGTTGAGGTAATGCTACATGACACAGAGAGAGCTTACTGCTAAAGATGTGGGCTTTTGAAACCTCAAAGTCCACCTCTAGTGACACATTTCCTCCAATAAGGCAACACCTCCTAATTCTCTCCAAACCAACTGTAGAGCAGGCATTCAAATATATGAGCCTGTGGGGACCATTCATATTCAAACCACCATGGTAACTTAATAGTTGATAAATAGCAGTCTTTATCATTAGTGTTAAGTCCAAAGAGATATGCTATCTATTTTATATTTTTAAATGACATGAACAGCAACATCCACTCCCTGAGCTAGATGTTGACACTGAGGGGGTGATTTTGTTTTCATTTGTATGAAAGGATATATATGTGCATATACATACACATGCATGTATATTTTCTCATGTTCACATTTTAAAATATATAATTTTATATATTGTTATCAAATTTATATTTAAATTTAAATGTTGTATATTTGTCACCTTTTTTACTACAATGAAATGTCTTAAACAGGTTAAGTTTATTTATATAAAAAAGGTTTATATACCACACACAGAGGTCTACACTTGTAATCCCAACATTCAGGATGCTGAAGCACGAGGATCATTGCAAATCTGATGCCAGTACTGACTAAAGAGTGAAACCTTCTCTCAGGAAACAAATATCTCACAGTTTCAAAGGCAGCAAATCCAAGATCAATCAGTCTGCAGCCCTATTGTTTCTGTTTCTAGTGAAAGTTTCATAGTACATGCAGAAGGAAGAGATCACAATGAAAAGTAAGAAGCCAGACAGTAGTTGAGGAGCCAGGAGCCTTACAGTTTGTTACTAGATGTCACAGATTCAACAAGGCCGCCCTCACTACTCTCGAAAACAGGCTAGGCCCCAGTAAGTGAAGACCTCTCACTAGGCCCTACCTCCTGAGAGTCCACTACCCCTCAGCACCACCACACTGGAGACAATCCATCCATCTGGGGAACACATACAGTTCACATTCAACAGTGTGCTCACAACCTTCTCACCAGGTGACACTCATTCCAACCCCAGTAGTCCCCAAGACAACTCATTTAGTTTCAAGTGCTCCTCTGAGACTCAGGGCTAACTTCTTTGGAGGTAAGCTCTTGTAAGAAATTACAGAAAAAGGAGTTGGAGAGGTTGCTCAATGTTTAAGAGCAAGGGTTCTATTCCCAGCAACTGCATGGTGGCTCATCTCTAACTGTAGTTACAGATAGTTATCTATCTGTATAGATAACTATCTGTAACTACAGTTCAGGGGAATGTGGCATCCTCTTCTGAGTTCACACACTGCAGGAGGTGGCGCATAGACATACATGCATGCAAAACACACATACATATAAAATGATTTTTTTCTAAACATACCTCTGTTATATGGTAGAAGGGCAGGGCCATGGTGAGCCTGCCTGTTCCAGAAGGGAGGAAGGAGCAGTCAGTTCTAGGCGAGGTGAAAGCCAAGAAGGGACTGTATTAAATCCTCAATCCTCAAGTCTAATGTTTCATTCCCACTGTGGAGAAGAGCAGGATTTGAGGACTGAACAGTCACTCCCACAATATCCTGGCCCTTGTCACTGGATGCTCTGTGAGAGCACACTGCTGTGTGTGGTGTTCCCTAGGCAGGTGAGACAGGTTGCTGTTCACTTTCCCTTTCTGGGATCCCCTCTGTAACTTCACTTTGGCAGTGTCATGAGGCCCTGTTACAAGTTGTGCCTGTGGTGTGCCATGGTCGTTGACCACCTTAAGGAGTAGCAACAAATTCTAAGGTAAGACCTGCCAGAGCAGAAGGTCCTCAGCACAGCAGTTCAGGCTTCAGGCTCCTCAGCCATGCACTCTGCAGGTTCAAGGGCAAAGCAGGTCTACTTTAATCTCTTGAGGGTATTGTTTGAAGGTTTCCTGGCAAGTTAAGCAGTCATCTGTTCATCCCATATAGGGCACTACCCAAAGTAAGGAAGCCCCTGTTGAATCTTTTACATTTCCACTCTGGGGTCTTGTAAGGTTTGTTAACTTTCTGAGTCTCATAGGTCTTACTCCTCCCTTCCTGGAGAAAAGCTTCCAGGAAGCTGCTATAGGAGGAACCTCCTACTAGAACCCACCTCTTGAAGATATCACCTCAGCACAACCACAATAGAGACTAAGTTCTCAACACACTAACCATTGGGGGACTGAATCATACCACATCCAGACCATGGGGGCACAGGACTGGGTGTGTCTGTGTCTGTGACTTTCTGTCTGTATGTCTGCCAATCTGTCTATTAATCATAACATTCATGCAGCAAATATTCACTGAATGCTTGGTGTGTGCCCACTGTTGTTTTAAGAAACATTGATCTAAAAATCAAAAAGACAAAATTTTGAACTTAATAATTCATCCGGGTAAGTGAGAAAAACAATAAAAAGACACATAGCTATGAGATGCCATCTGGGGAAAGTTAAGAAAGGCTTCAGGAGGAAAATGAGCAAGTAGTAAACGAGAGTTTAGGTTGCAAACTTGGAAGAGAGATGGAGAAAGGAAGGCCCTTTTAAGATGTCTTTTTTTAGACACCATCTGAAGAAACTGAGAGAGCCATCCTCATGAAAACCTAAGGGAAGAGCTTCCAGGCAAAGTCCATGTGAGTATAAAGTCTTGAGGTAGAGACCGGCTAGGAAGCCTGCACACTCCCTCGGGAAGACACTGAATAGCAGAGGAATTCAGCACAAGTAAAATAGGAAGAATGTATCTGCTTACAGAAAAGTCTCATAATTTTTATTTGTAATTACAAACCTTATCATTAACCATTTTATTTAACTATCCTTAAATAATATTTTACAATTGTGAGCTGGAGAAATGGCTCAGTGGTTAAAAGCACAAGCTGCTTTTCCAAAGGACCCGGGTTCAATTCCCAGCTCCACATGACAGCTCACAGCTGTCTATGTTCCTGTTCCAGGGGACCTGACACCCTCATACAGATATACATGCAGTCAAAACACCAATGTACATAAAAAATAATAAATAGGATTATTTTTTAAAAGAGGTCTTTAAAAATATTTTCAAATTGTTTTAAAATTTCACTTTGTCTTCAGATATTTGTAATTATGAATATTCAACTTACTAGCATTTTAAGCCATTATGTGAATAATTTCCAGTTCTATACATATATAATATCTTCTCTTCTTTGGAGATTTTGTTTATTTTTATTTTATGTGTGTGGATTTTTTCTTGTATTTATATCTGTGTACTACATGTACACAGTGCCCAAGGAGGCCAGAGGAAGATATCAGAGCACCTGGGACTACAGTATTGAAGGTTTGTGAGCTGCCATATGGGTGCTGGGAATAGAACCCGGATCCTCTAGAAGAGCAGTCAGTGTGCTTCACTGTTAAGACATGTCCCTAGCCCCTCAAGAAATTCTTACAAGGCAGTTCCATCTCTTTTACTTCCTTTAATAATCTAGGTTCTTCTTGCATTCAGCATACCAACTACTTATACTTGATATATGCTCAGAGATTGTCTTCACTGACTCAATGAATGAACTTGTTATTTTAACTACAGATTTACAGACTAGCCTCATTCACTAAACCATAGTTAACCATATTTTCTCACACAGGTTATTATTTAGAATGGCCTCATTTTATTTTATCCTTAAATAATATTCTTAAATTGTTTCAAATTTTAATTCATTAATTTTTATGATTGTCTTCAAGTACCATGTGTGATAACAATTGAAATATGGTACAGAGATGTTGTTAGAAAAGGCAGAAAAACTCTGAGTCAGACAGCTTGTTAGCAATTGTCAATTCAACTAAAATCTGCCACGTTATGCTGCACATCAATCCATCTGGCCCTTAGTTTCACTATTTTTTATCCATTTGCTAAAGGTTAATTTTTTTATTAGAAATTATAAAAGTACAACACTAACCTCATATAACATTTTGAAGAAGATTTTCCCCTCTCTTTTTTCTCGTTGCTAGAAGAAAGGGGAAATTTTTGAGGTCAAAACTCACATTACATTTAGAAGCTATATTATCCACAATATTATTTGGATGAAGCATATTGAACATTTGCTCAATGTCTTTGCCATCTGTGGCATGCTCCCAATGCCTCTTAAGATAACACTGGAATCTGAACAGACAAAGATAGAACCATTTGACTCAAGGGAAAATGGACTGAAGATTTATGAGCTGAAAATTAGATTGTTCCTAAGGGGAGTCTGTCTTACTTACTGTTCTAGTGCTATGAAGAGACATTATGAGCAAGGCAACTCTTAGAAAACAAAGTATTTAACTAGGGGGATGGCTTACAGTTCCAGAGGGTTAGTCCATCATCATGTGTCAGGGAGCAGGCAGGCATGGCACGGGAGTAGTACCTGAGAATTTTATATCCTGATCCATAGGCAACAGGCACAGAGAGAGAAAGGTGGGGGGCTGGCACTCGCTCAACAAGGCCACACTTCCTAATCCTTTCTAAACAATTCTACTCTCTGATGACTAAACCCTTAAATATATGAGCCTATGAAGTCCATTCTCATTCAAATTACCACAGAGTCCTTCTGTGAAATTACCAAGCTGTTTTGCTTTCGACTTTGTTTGTCATCAGAAGTCTTTATTTTATGTAGCAGAAATCAGCCTAAATGATTTTGAAGAGAAAATATGCATTTTGTATTACTATTCTGAGTTGGTGAAGAACTGCAGAATTTTTATCTTTTTGCTCCTAAAATTCCACACCAAAAATTAAAATGCAGAGATTAATAATTAATAATTATTAATACTATATTGCTCTATGAAATAAGCAGACGTTTAATTTTTGCCATTAGTCAAGGCCACAATTATTGCATTGCATGAAAACACAATAAAAGAATATCTCACACAATTTGGACTTTACAACAACAAAACTTACCTGCTACAGAGAAAACCCTCTGACTAAATAAGGGTGTTGAAAAGAAACTTACTATAATTCTACCTTTAAGAAATAATCAGTCTCGGAGGATCTAAGAACTACAAATCAAGCAAGAAATAGATGAGAGAGCAAAGATCAAGGAATTACAAATCCATCCCTGAGAGAAGAAAGGCAGGAGGGCCTCAGTGAAAAGACAGAACAGTGTGGCATGGAGGGAAAAGAACACTGCTAAAAAATTGAGTAACAGAAAAAGAGAAAACAATGTCCAGGGTCCTTGGGTTGCCCGTGATTCTCAGAAGATGACACTTCCTGTGAAGATCCTCAGAAGATGGTACTTCCTGTGAAGTTGCTCAGAAGATGGCATTTCCTGTGAAGTTGCTCAGAAAATGGCACTTCCTGTGAAGTTGCTCTCACACACTGCTGTTAGCCTCTCCCTCTTACTTGCCCTAGGTCCTGGCCACATACTCCACCAGCATCATTAGTGTAGATGCCCTTTCATAAAGAGCCTTCCACTTTATTCTAACGGAGTTTCCATGTGTTTATTCTCCCTTCAAGAAGCCTCCCATTTGGTTTGTGACCTCTGTTAGTCTCATTATTTCTCTGTTTGGTTTCTGTCTCAATGACCTGTCCATTGTTGTGAGTGGGGTATTGAAGTCTCCCACTACTAATGTGTGGGAATTGATGTGTGGTTTAAGCTTTAGAAGAGCTTCTTTTACAAATATGGGTGCCCTTGTATTTGGGGCATAGATATTCAGTATTGAGATGTCATCTTGATGAATTTTTCCTTTAACAAGTATGTAGTACCCTTTCCTACCTTTGTTGATTAACTTCAGTTGAAAGTCTATTTTATTTGATATTAGGATGGCTACTCCAGCTTGCTTCCTGGGTCCATTTGTTTGGAAAACCTTTTCCCAGTGCTTTACTCTGAGGTAGCATCTATCTTTGTTAGTGAGATGTGGTTCTTGTATGCAGCAAGATCTTGTTTACAGATCCGTTCTGTAAACCTGGATCTTTTTACTAGGGAGTTGAGTCCATTGATGTATATTAATGACCAAAGGTTGTTATTTCCTGTTATTTTGATGTAGGTGGTTGTTGGGTGTCTCTTTTGTTTAGCTGCAGTGGAGTTTTTTGCTTCCTTTGTTTTCTTGGGCGTAGTTATCTTCTTTGGGTTGGAATTTTCCTTTAGGTTCTTCTATAGGGCTGGATTTGTGGGTAGATACTGTTTAAATTTGAATGGCTAAAAATAAAAACTCAAATGACAGTACATGCTGGCAAGGTTGTGAAAGGGGAACACTCCTCCATTCCTGGTGGGAATGCAAACTTGGACAACTACTATGGAAATCAGACTGGCAATATCTTAGAAAACCTGGAATAGCCCTACCTCAAGACCCAGCCATACCACTTCTGAGTATCCACCCAAATGATTCCTCACCAAAGCACAAGGACATATCCTCATCTATGTTCATAGTAACCTTATTTGTAACAACTAGAAACTGGAAACAACCCAAATGTCCCTCAACCAATGAATGGTTTTAAAAAATTGTGGTACATTTACACAAATAGAATACTACACAGCTATCAGAAACAAGGAAATCATGCAATTTGCAGCCAAATGGATGGGAGTATAAAAGCTCATCCTGAGTAACCTAACCCAGACTCAGAAACATGCACATGGCATCTACTCACTTATAATTGGATTTTAGCCATATAGTACACGATAACTATACTACAACCAATGCACCAAAAGGATCAGGAACATAGACTTTGTTACCTATTAGTGAGACAATTTTCCCTAGGGGTGCTACTATGTAGGCCCCCCCAGTGCAGGAAGCTCTTAGCCCTCATATGACTGCTGAACTCAGGGAGTGTGATATGTAAGGATACTACACTCTGGAGGAGTGGGATGGGTGGGAGAGGGAGGAGAGGGTGGGAGGATGGAACCGGGAAGGGTGGAAATAGGGCACTAGAATGGAGATGTAACTTGAACTAATAAATAAACATAAAAGAAATAAGCCTCCCACCTCTTCCTACTGACTAAAAGCATACTTCCTATCTGCAATACCTCTCAAAGACTCCCAGCTACAGAATAGTTCAGTTGCTTCCAGATCTTCTGCTGCTGTCTACAGTACATTGATCTCTTACACTTACTTTTACAAACTTTGAAATTAATGACCTTAAAATACATCCTAACCCCTATTACTTTCCTTCCTATTCTAAAACTGATAGACATATTCCTGAATCACTTTTTTCTTTATCTGCTTTTGGTATGCTATCAATGCTAATGACCTCCCCCTAAAACTGCCCTCGTGCCTTTGCCTCTGAGTTAGGCAACTTCCCTTTCACTCTGCCTCAAGTGCAACACCCTTGTGAATTCATTCCTAGAAATGCTTACCTCCAGAATTTCAAATTCTCAGACTTTATAGCAAGGAACTATCCAGAATGATGATGGCTGAGAGCTCTAGAGTCATTGGAGTTGCAAATAGATTGTTGCATTTTTCAAGGGGCAGGCTATGAGCCTTGACCTTTTTGTCATTTCTGTAATTCATCCAGGATTTACTTGCCACTCACTCAGCATGAGACTAGATTATTTTTCTACAATCCAAACTCCTTACAGCAAATTTGGAAGAATAGTGAGTTATGCTGAGATTAGAACCAGAGGCAGGAGGTAATACACATTTTCTTCTCTCCAAGTTAAACAGTCCCCAGCTTGCCTTTATAAATTTCAGAGGAATCAGATGTAGATCAGAAGCAAGCATGGCTTTCATGGAGGAATTAGGGGAGCTGAGCCTGTCTCCTGCTTTCTTCTGAGTCAGCATAGTATTTCTGCTAGATTGTGCTGAAAGTCACAAGCATTGCCACTCTCTGGCTGTTTTCTCTATGAACATCAGTCCTTCAACATCAGCTAAGAGACACAGATCAAACCAACTGATTGGGAAGCAGTCAGTGTCTGAAATAGGTGAAGGAGGGTATGCTTGCCTCTGTTTAATGAGGTGACATTGCCAAGTTTCCTTGCCTCCTAGGGCTGCTAAGCTTGTCAGTGGCAAGAACACAATGCCATTGTCATCCTCTTAGTGGTTATGTGAGTTTGAAACTTATCGTGCAATTTTCTCCCATGTTCTATATGAATGTGTAATATGTTCCAAGGTTTGGATCAAAAGTTCTTGTCCTTTGATTCACTCTTTCTCCGCAATGTCATTATTTTCTGCTTTATCATGGCATTACATCCACTACTGTAGTATTTTAATGTGCATGAATCTGCTTCCATAGGTTTATAAGGATCATGCGAGCCAGTACTGACCACACAATAGGTATTCAGTAATGGGTTTTTAGGAAACAACTAGTGCTTCTTCCAAATCATTGTAATAAAAAAATAATAAAAAATGAAATAAAATAGAATTACTAAAGTTCTCACCAAAAAACAAAGATACAATCTCAAGACACCTAGAGCTCTACAAACATTAGTTGACTGGAATTTGGGTATTTGAAAACCATTTGAATTGTAGACTTGGCATTTTAATGTAGCCATTCTAATACAAATGCTTCTAACACTCTTGTCTGTTTATAACTGAGTAACACTATGACTGAGTCACAGTGGGCTTGCCATTTCGATACTACTGAACAGAAGGGAGTGTTGCAGAATACATATCAAGCATAGGAGCCCAGGTTGTTCTCTCATGCCCAGAGGCAAATAGCAGATGACTGTCAAACTCAATTCAGACTTCAGGAATTTAGTCTATGAAGTTCATTTTGTATATAGAGCTCGCAGTGAAGTTAGGTTGCAGCAGTCAATTCTTGTCCATATTTTAATTTACTGTCAAGAGGAAGCTACAGTGGCAGATGTTGTGGAATTACTCAATTTTTTTTTCCAAAAAGAAATACAGGTCTGGGGGAGATATTGGGAACTGTTGGTCTAGAGATGTAAATATAAAATTTTCAATTACTTGAGATGAGTACATTCAAGAGATGTGCTAACGAGCATGGTGGCTGTAGTTATTAGCTGTGTATTCTATTCTTTAAAATTCCTGAGAATAGATTTTAAGTGTGTTCACCACAAAAAAAACCCAGTATTTAAAATGCAAACATTAATTCAATTTAAATTATCTATTATATTATGCATCCATTTATCACAGCACTATACACACACACACACACACCTAGAAGATCCACATACAAATTATTATAAAGGAATCATTTTGGATCCCAAATATATGCTTGTTTTAATATAATCAAATTTCATATTTATACTGACAGCTTTTGCATCGCTAAAAGAATACTAGTAAGCATGCACAAACCCAACTACTATAACAGAACATACCAACAAAACTGCTTATTTCTGTATGTTTTAATAAACTGTACATACTTACCTACAGTGTTCATGACAAACAGAAAAAAAATCTAGTATAATATATATATTAGGTTTTTCGAGACAGGGTTTCTCTGTATATCCTTGACTGTCCTGGGGTCACTTTGTAGACCAGGCTGCCCTTGAACTCACAGAGATCCACCTGCCCCTGTCTTCGAATGCTGGGATTAAAGGCATGTGCCAACACGCTTGGCAATTACAGACAGATGTTAACTGCTATGTGGGTGCTGGGATTTGAACCTGGGTCTTTGGAAGAGCAGTCAGTGCTCTTAATCGCTGAGCCATCTCTCTAGCCCCGCAGTATATTATTTTTTTAAGTACAGAAAACTTAATTGTGTAAACTTGTAATTTGCTTCTACTCATGAGAAAGGAATTGCTAATTGAAGCAATTCCTGAGATACTGCTCAAAATAAAAGCACACTGGCTTTTGCACTGTGAAGTTCATCTCTCAATAAAGAAAATTTATGCTTAAAACTTAGCAAAAGAATAACATTATGAAATGCTATTATTCTGAATTATAAAATTTAATTCATTTGGAGTAGAATAGACTATAATAAATAAATAAAATAATGTTTTCACTTGAAGGTTTGATAGATATACTTGTGCTGGTTTGTTATCCTCATGTTCCTTAATCTCCATACTTGTGACTATCCACTGGGATAATTCTGTTTGGCAGATGTGATATGACAAAATTAACCAAAATCAAGTTCTTTGGTATTAGAACATTTGTACTTCAGCCCTATTTGCGACACACATTATTAACTATGGAGCCTTAGGGAAATTCCCAACTCCCTCACTTGCAAGCTGCTGACCAGAACAATTCTGTGTTCCGTGGTTATTCTAAAAGTTACATGGGAACACAGGTAAAGCGCACTGAATCTTAGCTCCCCTGCTCTAGCACCAACTCACTTCATCTCCACTTGTGTCCCTGCTGTAATTACTGCTTCTTTTCATTGCAATGCTGACAAAAACATGCAATTACTGCAACAAGTCCTGGAGAAGCAACTTGAAAATGCCATATCAGGAATTACTACTTCTTTTAAAAATGTCGATTTAAGTGACAGAAAAAGTGGTTAAGGCATGTGGAATGAGGCCAATAGTTTTGAGCAAATAAAAACTGCTCAACATTCAACACACAATTATACAAAATAGTTTTCTTCATGGAACCATTTTTTGTGTTGAAGTTGTTACTATTCTTTAGCAGGGGACTCTCATGTCCTCCACTTAAGACTGATTATATAGGGAGGGTAATAGAATCAGAGACTACAAGTGAGACTGCAGCTGCACTCTGGATCTTTGTAATAATTCCAGACAATATTATGACCTGTATTTTGCAAATAAAAACCTCAGGCTCAGAATGGCCCAGAAGTTTGTCCAGAAGACAAATGACTAGTCAGTTGAAGCCAGAACTGATCTTGGGTTTGTCTAAAGCAGACACTATTCCACAAGGACATCAGCTCAACTATGTTCATAGCAGTTTTATTTGTAATAGTCAAAAACTGGAAACAACCCAGATATCCTTCAACCGAAGAATGGAGGAAAAAAAACTGTGATACATTTACAAAATGGAATTGTACTCAGCTATCAGAAACAAGGAAATCATGTAAATGTAATGGTACGGGTGTAAGTAGAAAAGTTCATCCTTAGTGAGCTAACCGAGGCCCAGAAAGATGCACATATACTCACTTATAACTAGATATTAGCCATATAGTACAGTATAACCATCCTACAACCCACAGGCCCAAAGAGACAGGAACCTAGCATAACTATCCTATGAGAAATTCCATTTAGCAGCAGGTCAAAACAAATCCTGAGATGCACAGGCAAACATTAGATGGAGCTCTGGGAGTCCTACATAAGAGAGGCAGGAGGATTAGAGAGATCTGGAGGGGACAAGAATTTCACATGAAGATCAACGAAACCTACCAATCCAGACCCCTCGAGGCTTAAAGAGACTGAAACACTAACAAACAACAGCAACAACAAAAACGTATATAGACTGGACCTAGGCCCATACATATATACGTATATGTGTGTATATATATATATATATATATGATAAGCAACTTGATCTTCATGCAGATCCATTAGCAAGTGGAGGAAGAGGACTGTCTCTGACATGGACTCTGTTACCTGTTAGTGAAACATCATACCGTAGCTGTGTTCTATGTGGAGCCCTAGTGCAAGAGGAAGTTCTTAGTCCACAGCTGACTGATGAACTGAGAGGGGTTGATATGTGGAGGGCTCCGCTCATCTGAGAAGAAGGAGAGGAGGCAGTGGGGGAAGGAGTGGGGGCTGTAATGGAGATGTAACTTGAATAAATAAATATTGTTTTTAAAAAAGCTGACACCATTTGCCCTTCCTTGTGCTGCCTTTAGTGGTTTGAGGCTGTGCCTGGGGAAAGCTCAAGTGTGAAAGAAAGAATCACAGGAACTGAAAACTAAGGTGAGGTAGTTTCTGTTCTATTTAAATGTCTTCTGGGGAATGGGGAGTTTTCCTAACATATATGAGGAATTGTTTCAGTACCCAGAAATGGAAAAACAATACAAGAATTTTTCCCCTCAAAAGGAATTATAATTCATGATACAAAGTTCAAGACATCAGATTGTGTTGTTGGAACTTTGTTTTTTAATAGTAGAAAATCTTGTAAACTAAGACTTCAAAGTTACTTATGAATTCTGTACTCTGAAACTAGATTCCTCCCCTCCAGCTATTCAGTGGCTCTCTAAATCTCACTGCTTATTCAGTGAGCCTGAGTGTGTCAAGCAAATCCGTAACACAATGGGAATGAGATATATTTCAGCAGCAGGAACTTAAAACAAATAAATAAGGAGATAAACATCCTCAACTGTACTACTTTTTAATTATTCAACAGTCGTATAAAGGTTAGTTACACTCTTAAAACTCTCTGGTATCAAAATAGCTAAATCAATCCTGTACAATAAAAAAGAAAAAGCATCTAGAGGTATCACTATCCCAGATTTCAAGCTATACTACAGAGCAATAGTAATAAAAACAGCATGGTATTGGTATAGAAACAGACCAGTTGATCAATAGAATTGAATTGAAGACCCAGGAATAAACCCACATACCTATGGTCATTTAATTTTTGACAAAGAAGCCAAAACTATACAATGGAAAAAGGACAGCATCTTCAACAAATGGTGCTGGTCTAACTGGATGTCAACATGTAAAAGAATGCAAATAGACCCATATTTATCACCTTGCACAAAACTTAAGTCCAAGTGGATCAAAGATCTTACCATAAAGCCAGACACATTAAATCTAATAGAAGAGAAAGTGGGGAAAAGCCTCAAACTCATTGACAACTTTGTGAACAGAACACCAATAGCTCAGAATCTAAGACCAACAATCAATAAATGGGACCTCAAGAAACTGAAAAGCTTCTTTAAGGCAAAGGACACTGTCATTCGAACAAAACGGCAACCTACAGATTGGGAGAAGATCTTTACCAACCCCACATCTGACAGTGGGCTAATATCCAAAATTTACAAAGAACTCAAGATATTAAACACCAAGAAATCAAATAATCCAATCAAAAAATGAGGACCAGAGCTAAACCAAGAATTCACAAAAGAGGAATCTCTAATGGCTGAGAGACATTTGAAATGCTCACCATCCTTAATCATCAGAGAAATGCAACTCAAGGCGAATCTGAGATTCTCATCTCACACCTTTCTAAATGGCTAAGATCAAATTCTCAAATGATAGCACATTCTGGTGAGGATGTGCAGAAAGGGGAACACTCCTCCATTGCTGGTGGGAGTGCAAACTTGTACAACCTCTATGGACATCAGTCTGGAGATATCTTAGAAAACTTTGAATAGCTCTACCTCAAGACCCAGCCATACTGCTCCTGGGTATACATCCAAACTATTTCTCATCAAACCACAAGGACATCTCCTCAACTATGTTCATAACAGTTTTATGTGTAATAGCTAGAAACTGGAAACAACCCAGATGTCCCTCAACTAACAAATGGATTAAAAAACTATGGTACATTTACACAATGGAATACTACTCAGCCATCAGAAACAAGGAAATCATGCAATTTGCTACAAATGGATGGAACTAGAAAAGCTCATCCTGAGTGAACTAGCCCAGACCCACAAAGATGCACATGACATCTATTCACTTATAACTGAATTTTAGCCATATAATACAGGATAACTATCCTACAACCAACAGACTAAAACGAACAGGAACATAGACTTTGTTAATTGTTAGTGGAACACTTTGTCCTATGGAACTGCCATGTAGGCCCCCAGTGCAAGAGGAAGCTCTTAGCCCTCATATGCTTGCTGAACTGAAAGGGGCTGGTATGTAAGGCACCCCACACCAGAGGAGTAGGATAGGTGGGAGAAGAGGGAAGGGGGAGAGGATGGGAGGGTGGGACTGGGAGGGGTGGAGGGAGGGGACTGTGATGGAGATATAACTTGAAGTAATAAATAAGCATAAAAAAATTCCCTGGTGTCTCACTCTGCATCAGTGGTTTTCAACCTTCCTAATGTTGCGACCCTTTAATACAGCTCCTCATGTTGTGGTGACCCCCAGCCATAAAATTATTTTTGTTGCTACTTCATATCTGTAATTTCACTATTGTTATGAATCATAATGTAAATATTTTTGGAAATAGAGGTTTACCAAAGGGGTCATGCCCCACAGGTTGAGAAGCACTTCTCTATATTCAGATAGCTGTCACTTCTCTTCCCGAGTATGTGAATATTGTAAGTGACTTTTATATGTGGCATATTTTTCCTGGAATTTCCTAAATAGGTAAGTCTGCTTTCATTATGGTGTTGTATACTTTACATACACACACACACACACACACACACACACACACACACATATATACATATATGTATATATGTGTATATACATACAAATCATATACATATATATGTATACAATTGTAAACCTGTACAGATATTTTAATACTTTTTCACTAACAATTGCTTAAACATCAATCTCCCTAAAAAGAATTCATTCTTGAACATTTTCATTTACTCAACTGACTATCACTTTTTAAATGACCTTAGAGCATTTCTGCCTAAGGACAGTCACTGTAATCAATGCATGACGTAGTTTGGGTCACAGAGAGTAGCTCATTCCTCAGTCATATTCTCCAGGGTGTTTCCAAGGATTTGAATATCATTTAAAACTGAGATAAATCAGGAAGGAAAATGTTTATGCAGTTCCTCTGGTCTTTCTTCACACCAAGCATGCCATGCCCTTAAGGCAACTTTATCAACTGTTCAACACATGATCTAAGGAAATGAGATTGCCTTGCTGCTTAAGCAAATGAGCCATGAAAGCTGTTTGGTATTCCTGTGGACAGATGATCTGACAGCGCCATGAGACGTGGGCAGGAGAGATGGGTTGGAAGGGATTGTGTGGGTGTGGTGTGATGAATGTTTTATCTCTGAATGGTTCCTCATGTTCTTGTAAAGCTATCAGTTCTTTCTCATGCTTTTTTCCTTCTCCTTTTAATGCCAAGACAAATTGATCCTAGATTGCTGCTGTAAGTGCTGACATGGCTGAGTATGAAGGTGTCATTATAAAACAAACCACAGCAAATTTATAATATGTAACCTTCACAGAGTTACAGTTCTTGACATATAGACTTCTCTCCGGTGAAACATTTTTCATCCCAAACATGTGAAGATGAATGGGAAATGAAAATGATTTGATTGACATTAAATATCCACTTGTCCCATCTTATAGTGAGTAGTCATGTATATGATGATTAGAAAAGAGACTATATGAGCTGAAGAACTGTGTGTCTCACACAGTGTGACAGTCTTCCAGCTGGCGCTAACGTGTTGTTTGGAACCTACAATCTGACCTTCACAAAACTTCAAAATCAACTATGTCTAGAAAAAAACAGCTTAGTGAGCCCTACACAATACACATCATGAAGCAGTCTGTAAGATGCACCAAAGTGGCCATGCCATATGGGTCCTTTGATAAAAACCAGTGTGTCCTAGAGAACTAACCTCTGAGGTAAATGTGAGTAAGTGCTTAGGAACCCTAATACAAAAACAAAAAGAATAAATAAATAAAACCACTCAAAAACAAAAACCATAGACTATAGGAATTACATCAATAATGTTTATTACAATATATATTATCTTGAGCAAAGGAAAGATATAAGTATTATTACGTTTAAGAAGCAGTGTTTCTGTTATCTCTCTTTAGAAATCCTGAATAGAAACTCCTTGATGAGTTTTGTTTCAAAATCTATAAAATAGTGGACGAAGAGGTGGGTCACTACTTAAGAAGACTTGTTGCTCCTGAAGAGAACTCAGGATTTGGTCCACAGTACCCATACCAGGTGGCAAACAATTGCCTGTAACTCCAATTCCAGGGGATCCAATGTCCTCTTTTTGCTTCCATGGGCACAGACATGCAGGTAGTGCATATACATGCATGCAGGCACTCACATACAAATAAAATAAAAATAACTACCTCCCATGCAAAGAACCCAATGTCCCCTGCAAGAACAACTCTTAACCAGTGAGCCATCTCTCCAGGTCCTCAACATAAAGCTTTAAAAATAAAAGTTTAAAAATTGAATAAAGATACTCTAAGTATAATATATTTTAATCAATTTATACTGAAAAAAGTACCCTTTGTATTTACAGGCTACATTAACTAGTTTGTATATCATCTGGTCATATATTTCTTTCTGGGAGCAACTTCTTAAAGGAAATTATAGATTGGTTGCATTGCAGTATCAAAGGATAGTTCTCTGCCACTCTGGTTTATTGATGCTTGATTAGACTTTTTAAATTAAATTAACTCTAATAGATCCAAATAACGAATCATGCATATATTTCCAAATTTTAACTCTGATTAGATCTACCTCTGTATAACTAAAACTCTTACATGCAAACCAACTTCTTGTGATTAGAGTCTATATACCAAAAGTTCTAAATTTGAACAAGTTTTGCATCCAGTCTTTCTATAAAACAAATAATTGTTTTATTTTTCATAATATACATAAGCATACATGTTACAAATAAACTGCCCTGACTCTGGCCTTACATGGCCTTAGTCTCTGTTTTCTCCCAGAGGTAAATCCCTAGACTGAGTGTAATATTTTTCATCCCATACATAGGCATAAGTTAGAACTCCTTGTAAATGTATTCATAATAGCACACTGACCTTTGCAATTTGGTATCAAACTGTATTCACAGTTCTGGATGATATATTTTTCTCTTGACATTGTCTTCTTTAAATTTGTTCACAATGGGTCTTCTACCCACTCTGGTTCATTTTCATTAGCTTGTGTGTCTGGTTAAAGATGCTTCCTTGCTTCTAACATTTTACAAATACCAGAATGATAAAACAAAAAATATCTCTTTTGTCAACTGTTCCAAAATTTATCTGAGAAAATTTACCTGGGTTGTAAAAACCAGATTTATGGCCAGCACATCTTCAACAGGATTTGCAAATTGCTTCTCAAAGTATTTATATCAATAGATATGACCTGGGCAGTTCTTTTGGTTTCCATAGTGCATTCATTTGCTCATTTGATATTTACCAATTTCTCATGAGATGGAAAATTCTAGAAATGGGTATAAAGCATAGCAGCAAGTCATGTATACATAATGTTCTGCCTAAATGCAATCTATAATCTAATATGGACAAACAGAAGGTAGATAGATAGATAGATAGATAGATAGATAGATAGATAGATAGATAG
>CAJQZJ010000594.1:6529002-6552579 GCA_907164525.1 Lophiomys imhausi
CACCCTCCCACCCTCAACCCCCCCATCCTCTTCCCTTTTTTTTTTTCATTTAAGTTTAAGGTATATCTTATTTCCCCCTACAGTTTCCCCTTTCAGTCCAACAAATGGCTCTTTCTCTTATAATAATAAATACAATACAAAACAACAGAGGTAATTAGGCCACAGTTATGAGGGTTATATGGCTTAACGTACATTCCCAATGTCCAGTCCATATGTATTTGGCACCTGACTTTAACATCCTACCATCTAACCATATCCATGAGTTTAAAGGTCTATATCTGACTCAACATTCATACTAACTTTCAACACAATTTTAAAAGTATCTTCTTAGATGTATAACACTCTCTTGACTCCTAAACAACTCAAAATTTAATTATGAGACTCTAGCTATCTGTTCTTCAACCACCTCAGAGACCTGAGAGGGATAAATATATCTGATTTTATAGGAAGTATAGGGTCTGCAGCTTCCCAAACTAAGAAATGACATACCAGTGGCTGCCTAGACAGTTCCCATTTTCTCTCCATACATTACAGCATCGCTCTTCAGTTGTCTGGCCCCGTTTCTCTGGCAGACATTGATTGTAGAGCAGGGGCTATGAAGGACTTACCTACCCTGTCTTGGCAGAGCTAGGCTGTCGACTTACCTGCTTCCAGGTTTTGTCCTTTTTGGACAGCCTTAGGTCTACAGTTGGAGCAAGGGGCTTCTATTCACTTATAGTAGGATTTTAGCTACATAGTAGAAGGTATGGATACTACAACTAACACACCAAAGGGAACTTGGACATAGACTTTTTATTTTTAATTTTTATTTTTTATTTATTTTTTATATTTTTTTCTATTTTTAGTCTTTTTTATCTATTTGTCTGCTTATTGGTTTGTTTGTTTAGTAGTTCTCTCTCCCGGGCAATGAGACACTTTTCACTGATGGTACTGCTTCATAGACCCCCAATGAATGAGGAGGCTCTTGGCCCTCATATGACCTCTCAAATGAAATGAGGGACTGTTATATAAGGACACCCCACCCCAGAGAAGTGGGACGGAAGTGTTAGGAGGTAAAGAAAAAAAATGAAATCTGATGTTTCGGCCTTTTACTACTAATTGTCATAAACTGTTTAGGATAATTAACAAATGCAAACTAGTAGGTTATGCAAGCCAGTCATTCTGTTAGGTACTATGACAGCCTATTATATTTATTTTCTAAGCTAATCAGAAATAAAGCTGCTAAGAGACAAGCAACATCTGCTTACCCTAATATAAGAGATAGATAGGGCCTCTTCAAAAACCTCAAGAGATCTGCAGAATATGGCATTCAAAGATGTTTTCGCAACTTTAGATTTTTTTATATCAACTCCTGACAGCACCCCCTATTCTCCTCCAAGTAGAAGATGAGCATCGAAGAATCTCCAGTGGGAGATGATTGAATTAGTTCAGGCAGTCTTTTCCCTGGCAATTCCCCTCCACTATCCTCACTAAAGGCAGCAAAAGCAACATTCCATGCAATGTTAATAATAAGGATGGGGATAGTTCCCATAGATCAGCCAAGTTCTGATATGGTCCAAAATTGTCAATGTTACTCTGTTTTCTACCAAAATTTGAGACCAAGTGTGCTAAAGATGTGACTCAATGATTTAATTTTATGTCTTATTTCCTCTGTACATCCTCTAAGTAAAAAAAAAAAAACATTGTTTAGGCATGTAAGACAATAACCAGGTGGCTGGAGGGCACAGCAATTAAGAATGCTTTCTGCTGGTTCCTAGCATTCCCAGACACCTCACAATAGCCTATAACTCCCACCACTAGTTTCTTGCACCTTTTTCTGGTCTCTGTGGGCGCTACACACATGTATGACAACATAGATATTTTAATTTTTTAAGTTAAAAAACACTTTTCATACACAATCTTTCTCCACTGATCAAAGTCAAATAAATGAAAAGAAGAGGATTTATATAATTCATAATGACCTTTGAAGACAGAGTTCAGCATAGACATCCTACCTCCCAAATCTCGTAGCTGGAAGGATAGTTGGTGCCCTTGGTGGGCTTGTAGGTTTTGGCCAGTGCTTTGAATTTGATAGGCTGTGGCAAGAGCAACAGAACTGGGAGGAATTTTCTTCCTTGAAAAATTTGTCTGTAAGATTTACAGGATGAATAAAAAATGTAATGTTTGTGTCTTGAGATTTACCATAAAGTGAACTACTCTATTTCTGAAAGTTCAGACCATTCTGAATATATTCTTAGCATTTATCAGTCATTCATGAAACCAAAGGCTTTGTTTCCAATAATAAATAACACTTAAACTTAGTTGTACTTAAAATTTTGTAAACTATTATTTGGGTATCTGTCCCAATACACCTTCAGCTTGTAATAATAATAATTATATATATATATATATATATATATATATACACACACACACACACACACACACACACACACACACACACACACACTACAACACTAAATACTATGTGAGGCCTGGCAATTAAGTGAGAAGACAGATCCAGGATGAAGCGTATAGAACTCTTAGAGAGAAGCTTCATAAAACACAAATTCTGTCTCTTCTGTGTGTTATAGATTGTCACTTCTAACTTATCATTTCCCTCTATGAGGAGAATCTTTTTTTTTCATGTTTCTTTATGGTTTGACAATATTGCAAATGATGTCTTTTGATCAAATCTATGTCCCTCATTTCCTTTTATGATCTTCCTCTCCCTTCTTCCACAATTATTCCTGAGCATGGCAATACAGGGAAGGACTTGTGATGGTATTTTAAACCTAAAAAAAAAAATGATTCAGATAGCTTTTAAAAATTAGCAGTCACAGAGAGAGAAAGGTTAGGTAGTAAACATATCAAATTAGAGACATGCATGGAATACTCTGTATTAATGGTTGAACTTTGTCACTGGGCTGTCTGGCAGGCATAACCACACACTATGAATATTGAAATTTCAAGGAAATCTACATGAAAAATTACTAAATACTCAGATAAAATAAAAGTGATTGTGGTTGTTTGAATAGGTATGGCCCCCATAGACTCATATGTTTGAATGCTAGTGGCACTATTAGGAGGTATGGCCTTGTTGGAGTAGGTGTGGCCTTGTTGGAGGGATCCTATACTCAAGCTACACTCAGTGTGATACAGTCCCCTACTGCTGCTTTGAGATCAAGATGTAGAACTCTCAGCTCCTTCTACAGCATCATGTCTGCCTGCACGCTGCCATGTTTCTTCCCATGAAGATAGTGGACTAAACCTCGGAAACTGTAAGCCAGCCCCAAATTAAATGTTTTCCTTTATAAGTGGGGCTTAGGGGGATTTGGACTGTGGGGGCATGGTTCAAAAGGTTTCAGAGGATAAAAATGTTATTATGTGGCGTAGAGACTATTCTTGTGATATTTTGCTGAAATATGTGGCTGCTTTTTACCCTTGTCTAAAAAGTTTCCCTGAGGCTAAAGGGAAGTGTTTTGGATTAATTATGTTGGCAAAAGAGATTTCAAAACAGCCTAGCATGGACGGTGTCAGGTAGTCAGGTAGTTATTAATGGCCATGCTTATAAATGTCTATAATGAAAAGAAATAAGCTGAGCAAGGAAAGTTACAAAATGTACAATTTGAGGAGAAATCGGGCACTATGAAGAGCAGAGCTAAATCCTGTGTTCAGGGAGATAAACAGATTAAAGAAAAACCAGATGCTAAATGGAATAAAGTCAGTGGTGGCCTCAGGCCAAATGCCACCCAGCTAAGCTTCCAAGTTGTGGAAAGAAATTAAAGAACTTGCAGGGCACTGTGGTGCACGCCTTTAATCCCAGCACTCGGGAGGCAGAGGCAGGAGGATCTCTGTGCATTCAAGGCCAGCCTGGTCTATAAAGTGAGTCCAGGACATCCAGGGCTACACAGAGAAACCCTGTCTTGAAAAAAAGAAAGAAATTAAAGAACAATTTAGGTCCCGGCATGGTGGTACATACCTTTAATCCCAACAATCAGGAGACAGAGGCTGGCAGATCTCTGCGTTTAAGCTTAGCCTGGTCTACAAACCAAGTCCCAGGACAGCCAAGCTTAGGCAGTGAAGGAAACCACTGAAAACAGAAAGATGGTGAAGATGTAAGTGAAACAGGGGGCCATGTTCCAGCCTCAGCAAGCAGCAGGACGTGGCAGCTTCAGCCACAGATTCTGGCTTTAGAATCAGTGATAGAAGAAAAGGGTTATGGTTATGGAATCTCCCTCCATGACTAAGGAAAGCCATTGAGGCCAGGTGTGTGGCAGGGATGTCCCTGCATGGAGGCCTGGAGAGGTCATTGTATGAAATTGTGAAGGTGAAGTCTAGATAGCCTTGGAAACCCCCAGATGTGAGAGATGCCAGTACCAGGGGATATCTGGTGAGGAAAGCTGCTAACAGGGGGTAGAAATAGCCCAAAAAGAGAGAAGGATGCTGCAGTCAACAAAGCTGAAAGGAGCTGGAGATCTGAAGAGCATTTTGACATCAGATGTGAGGATGCCGAGTTTGGAGTTTGTCTAATTGGTTTTCAGTCTTGCTTTGGCCCAGTATTTCTTCACTATGCTCCATTCCCTATATTTTAAAACAGTAATGGATAGCCTGTGCCATTATACATTGGAAATATGTGATCTGTTTTTTTACTTTGATTTTAGACAGCATTGCAGTTAAGAGATTATATGAATGAATCTCAGAAGAGACTTTGAACATTATTAAGACTGTGTGAAACTATGGGGACTTTTTGAAGTTGTACTAAATGCATTTTACATTATGTATGGCTGTAAGCCTATAAGAGCCAGGGAATAAAATGTGTTGATTTGAATAGGTATGGTCCTCACTGACTCATGTGTTTGAATGTTTGGTCACACTATTAAGAGATGTGAATTTGTTGGAGTAGGTGTGGCCTTATTGGAGGAAGTGTGTCACTATGAGGTAGGCTTCCAGGTCTCTTATATTCAAACTACACACAGTGTGTCACAGAGTCTCCTGCCACCTCTGGATCAAGTTGTTGAACTCTCAGTTCCTTCTCCAGCACCAAGTCTGCCTGCATGCTGCCATACTTTCCATCATGATAATAATAGACTATAACTCTGGAAATCTGTAAGCCAACCCCAAATAATGTTTTCCTTTATAAGAATTACCTTGATCATGGTGTCTCTTCACAGCAATGGCAACCCTAACTAAGACAGTGATAGTTTTCTGCTTCAAGGGTTATAGTTAGGGAACGTGCATTTGTGCCAGGGCTTCAGACCTTACCAAACATTCATGTCTCTGTTCCTTTGTTTATAAATTGGAAATAATGAATAATAATACCTACTAATTTTTATTGTTGTAATGAATGAAATAATGCATATAAATATGTTGTATTATATCCATTAAGTAACAAGGAAGCAACTATAATCACTACTTTAACTGTATAATTTTAGCATGTTTGTGTTCAAAAAACTAAATTTGAATTATCCTTTAATCTCTAAATTTGTTCTCGATGTTCTTGGTTGAGATGCATTATACATAATTTTCATAATAACAAATTGAAATGCGAAGACAACAAGAAAGTTTTCTGTCTAAGCTATAGTGGAAGAAAGTCAAGATCTGAAAAAGGAAAGAGTAACTTTGTCATAACTGAGCATTAAGTCCCATATTATGTATTTTATACCCATTATTACTGTGATGATCATCCTATGGTTATCAGATACTTATTACTCACCAATTCAAATGAGTTACAATTTCTAATTTTTGTAAGGTGTACAAGATACATCACTAGTGAGCTATGGCCAAGAAATGTTAACCCAATTTACCTACATTCAAAGTTTTTGCTCTAATACATATTTGTAATTTAATCACAAGACAAAACATTGACATTACTTCAAGCACAACTTGTCTACAATCAAAAATCAAACTCATAATCCTCACACACTGGAACCCTTGCACCCTCAAAAATCATTCTGTAGATTTCACATCTTTATTAACTAACTACACATTGTTCCCATCTTCTCACTGTGAATATTTAGAGACCAAGTCCCAAGATCTGTATTCATAAAAGCCTGTAGGCACATCTACTACTCCTTGTCCTCACTGTCATTACACTAGGTACTTTTAATCTGCCTCATAGTGGGTCATTCCTCTGATATTTCTTTAGATACAAAGTAGTCTTTCTCCACAATACATAGATTATTGATTATTTGTAACCCAATAAAAAGCTTTTGATCATTTCACAGATGGTTACTTGTAATGCTTTTTAACCTAAGCATATGCTTCACTTAGGTCATTTGTAAGGGTTACATATTTTAAAATAAAACCTCTAAACATATTCAGTTGTGTCATGGAAAATATTATTAGGAAGTCATCAAAATGATCCAAGATTGCCTGTCATCTCTGAATATCCATACTTGGTTATCTATTGATCCTTTGATTAAAGAATAATTACTAGAGGAAAGTCTTGTCAATGTCTATGTGGATGCAAATAGATGAAATAAAAAAAAGAGAGAGAGAAAGAGGCAGGAATGTGGCAGGGGAAAAGGGAAGAGAGAGTTGGTGATGACCATGGACCAGGTGAGATCAGAAGTCATCATGCAGGAGGTTCTGGGTATTTCAGTAAAAAATGTCTGAGAGCTAAAGAGATGATGGCATTTAGAGAGTAAGAGGCTCAAAGACATGCTGACCAAAATGACAATATCTATTTGTTGATATTTTGTCTGTATGTTACTGGGGACAAGGAACAGATCAAGACTGAACAGAAGTTCTGGCTAATGTTTTGAAAATAAATAAAATCTCTGGATTTCTAGGTACAACATGAATCATGCCTCATCTGCAGGCCAGCCATGGTGTGTTTTTCCTGCAGTACCATTCCTTCTGCCCTGGGGGATTCTTTCTCTCTTCCCTGCTTTTTCCTACTAGCTCTGCTAATGTCACTTTCTGAGATAATCATGTTCTGAAGCACCAATCTTGTATGCACACTCTACAGTACCCTGAACTCTGATTCATGGCCCTCCATATATGAATAATTAAATGGTTTGGGCTCAGCATCTGCCTCTAAAATCATGGCTGTGCAAGTTCCAAGCCAGCAGAGACTGTGCCTTCTTATTCACCCCAAGTTCTCTGGGGTCTAATACAAATACTGACACATGGGGAGTAATCGATATACTTATTAAATATGTGAATGATGAATGAGTGAATGGATGAATAAATGAATGAGTTGTCTCTGAACCATCCAAACATATAGATCTAGTCGACAGTTGAAATTGCCCTTCTGAGCTCAGAAGAGAGATTAAGGCTGACAATAAAGTTTTGGGGAGTCATCAGCTTACAAGTGGTGATGAAATTCATGGAAGAGAATAAATCTCTTAGGGAGAGTAAAATTGCTGAAGACTAAAGACAAACAAGGGATGTGGGTCCCCTGAAAGCAATTCAGAAAACTTGCTCAGAAAATATGACCACAGTCTGGATGGTAGTTAAGAGTTCATACTGTTTTGATCAGATAGACTGGCTTTTAGCCTCTTCAGCTCCTGCTGTGTAAACCAGCTGCCTAGAAATGGGACTGCAGAGAGCTGAGCTGCCAGATCTGTGAATACCAATCACAGAACAGAGGCAATAGCTAAGTCTTGCTCGTTTAATGCGATAGCATGAACATCAGGCTGTCCCTATATCCCATGTCATTTAAAGAGCACATAGGTCAAAGACAATATATGAGTTCTTCACTTATGTAATCTTATTGTTTTGGGGGCATAAAGGAAAGATAGCAGGGGGAGAGGATGGGGTATGTGGATGGCTAAAATGTGTCACAAGTAGAAAAATGCTAACTGAACAGCTAGGTAGTCTCCTTTCATTCCACATAAGAAGGTTTCTGCTGAGGCTTGTAAGCTGAAATAAACCCTTTCCTCCCCAAGTTTCATTTGATTATGGTATTTACAACAATAAAAACCTAATTGGGACAACTGGGTTGGGGACACACTGTCACTTTCTGAATCACATGCTTGCAGTGTTTCATAAATGAGAGTTCTGAGGAGCACGTCAGAGGCTCGGCAGCTCAATGGGGCTAAGACACCAAAGACAAGAAGGTGAGGACTGAAAGTCACCTGTTGCCATGGGCAGCTGTCATTAGGCACCTATAAAGAGAATAGTTGCAATGGAGCAAGAGGACAGACATCAGAGTAATAAACTATCCAGCTGAAGGGAGTAAAGCGAAGAGATGTAGCTGTCCACCAGTCCACGAAGACACTGGGGAGGGTGAGAACATGAGGACTCCTGATGAAAACTCATGAGACTCTATAGTCAGCTAGAGTTAGGTTTGTGAAGAACGCTCCCCTTGATTGCCCTTGAGTTGCAATAAAGCAATCAGTTTGGGGTTAAAAACTAAAAGTTTTTTTCTAAAACTTGTTTTAGAAAAGGGTTCATGGGAGGTGGGGAAGAAAAAGGCAGAAGCCCAGCAAGGAGGACATCTGAGGACCCTGAGGAGTAGAGAGAGCTACAAGTCACATTGAAGCAGTGACATCCAGACTCACTTCAAGTATTAAGGCATCCGCAGGATCCCTCATTTATCTTTATCCTGCCTGAAAGAGGAGACACTGTTAGCAATCTCCCATCTGCAGGCTTTTATCCCCAAAGCCAGAGCTGCAACTATCCTGATCTGTGCCAGCTCACTGTGTCTATGAGCTAAGCTTTGCTTCTGCTCAGCCGATTCAGAAACCTCCCAGCCTCACATCCCCACAAAATCGAGGAGGCAGGGACTGGCTCACTTCATTCCTTCTGATGTGACAGAAACAAATTCTGCATAATTTGTGACATATTTATGTATTGGGTACTAGAGAAAATCTTGTTTTCATAGCTGGACACCGTACCATCAAAAGAAATCATCTCTAATTCTACAGAAGAAAACTGAAAAAAAATAATAAAATATCAGTTCTCTGGTGTAGCAGTAGGGCAAAGAGTAAGTTGGCATGCATGCCACAGGCTTGCCATGGAGAATGGGAGTACACAGCAAGCAACGTACTCCTAACTGGATTGTTACAGTCTGAATATGAGAATAGCATTCCCAAGACTTTCAGAGACACTCAACACAACGGCTTTTCCTTGAACTAAAATACCAAAGGAGACTTAGGTAGCTAAGTAACCTCTAAAGATGAAATTTAAATCACCCAGAATTTTTCCCGAGAAAGAAAGCATAAGAAGACACACACCATAGTTAATACTGCACAAAGCAATCTAATCATGTTCTACTCACAGGGCTTAGATGGCTGCCATTCCTCCCAGTTCCTTCTTAGACTCCCATTTTCTGCCTCTGCTGTTTACAGGAATACATTTTGTATCAAATGCAAGATTTTTTTTCTTGACGTTCAACTTACTCACGACTTTACTGTTGTGTGTTTTTAATGTTATAACTCTTTGTGTGGCTACAATATTTGAGCTCTTTCATGTTGTTTTTATTTTCTCCACATCAAGCATTCTGACTGCTACTGTCAAAATCTGATAGTAAATGAAGATTTCTCCCACACTGGACTTCTTATAACCATGGCAACTCCATCAGTCGCTAATGGCCACATTGCAAAGCTGCTTTTGAAAAGGACAACTTCTCACACTGCCACAGCACACGCGTCCTTTCGATACAATCCATCCATAATAGTACAAAGAAAGCAGCACATCCTAAGCAAGCATCTGTTATGTTGTGCGCACGTGGGGCCATTAAAAAAAAAATCAAGAAAACAGAAGGAGGCATATTAATACAGAAACAGAAAGCTATTTGAAAGCCAAGCACAAATAGGTGGAAAGATTCCAGGAGTGTTGCAACAGGAACAGAGGTCTACCATGTTTATTTATATGTGTACATTTCAGGCTAAGAATCAGAGAGTTTTGATTGCTATTACTCCCATCAAACCTGGGCAGCTTTCTTGTGTGCATTACGATTATAGTAATTGTCTTTCTGGACAATTGGCCACTATTGGAAATGCAGCTCTCTAAACTCTGTCTGGTATCTTTTCTGTAAGACTCTAATTTTCATGCTGTTTCACATGTCCGTAAAACCTCTGGCTTGAAGAATGCACACAGGGCCCTGTAGCCTGCCTTGCATGCACTCGCTCCCACAGTGCTCAACCAGTAGAAATCCTCCTGTAATGTTTATTCTTCTACATCCGAATCTGCTCTGCCTTTCTTGTATAAGGTAGATCTGAACTAGTTTCTAATGTACACATTTCACCTGGGTAGCTACCACTGTAGTGGTCTGCCTATTAAGACAAAGGGGATATTTTTCTCAGCAGCATCCTGATGAAATTATGTGTAGTTTGGAAAGTAAATGACAGTGTCCTCATAGAGTAAAGATCTGCATAATTGCCCATCTGTCTATCTAGCAATCTGTTTATAAATATATATCCATGAAAAGGGACTTCCCCAAGTTCTCAGGGATAAAGCTGTTAGGGCATTTTCCCCATTTTTTAAAAAAACTATCAATAGTGATCAATAAAGAAGCACAAATTGGACCTTACTATCAAAATTACAAATCTAAAATAATCTTTAGGTTTTAATAGTACCAATACCAGACACATTTCATAATTATAAATAACTTCCATATATGAGGTTTTCAGAATTAAGCTGTCTAAGACAGACATAAGGGGTGGGATAACTCAGGTTAATGAGAAAGCAAGGAAAGCTTATTTTAGTTAGCCATCAATACCATTTGATTTTATCTTACCCAAACTGCTTAGGCTCTCTTTCCTATACTATTCTGTCTCCAAAAACTCCAAACTATGTATATTGGATAGTTGTTAAGACTTTGTTGGATTTTCATTGAAGCACCTCTGCCCTCTGTTGGGAAATGGTGGACAAATTATTCAAATTCACTGGATCCTAAACATTTCATTGCAGAAGTGGGGTGGCATTCATTGTTCCCCAAAGAACTGCAAGGAGGAATCACTGACTCTGTACTTAGGAAGAAGGATCCAGGAACTGGAATTTTTTCCCCTTTGTCTGCTCAATCAATTTGGAATCTTCGTTTTCTCCTTAGAGCAACTGTGAAGTTCATCCTCCTGGCATGCCCATCTGGTTCAAGTTTTGTTTTGATTAGTGGGAAAAATTAGTTTTTTTTTTCCATGCAAAATAGGTCAAACTGTTTGCTGTAAAATTGTCAGTGGTGAATTTGTTTTTTCATATCAAATTGAAAATTACACATAAAATGACAATGGCAAAATTTTCTACTCTTCCCAGATAAAATTAAATGTTGAAATGGCAAGATGTGATTTTTCTGTTTTGAGCCACTCTGTCACTTTCTATAGGGATGTTACTCCTAGATGGAAGCCTACACAATGTACAGTGCCGGATGGCATTTCTCTTAATTATAACAAACAAAGATGACAAATGTTCCCTACAGAAAACTTCTTTCAAACATCTTTTTAAATTGCTAACTTTAGAGGAAGACTAGGCAGAGTCATTGCAGAGCTCTGATTTCTACCTGCACACAGAAACTTTCACTCTTTAGAAAGAAACAGAATAAATCTGAAGCTTTTGATAAAAAATATTTTGCATAGCTACAAAACACAGCCTTAAACATAGCTACTGAATCATTTTGAGTGGTAGTCATCCAAGAACAATGATCCAATGTTGTGTGCATGTGTGACTATAACTTTTGGAAATAACAATAAAGTCTGAGCTTATGCATATCCCTATCTGTCATCATGGGACCAACACCCATTCAAGTCATAGGAAAGGAATATGATGTCAAAGAACAGGGCAGCTGGCTTAGTGAGAAGCAAAGCCTGAATGAGAAGTTAGAGGGAAAAGGTAAAAGACTAAAGGAAAATAATGTCTGCATGTAAACAAACTGAGTCAATTACAAAGTATGACTTCTCCAAAAACACCTACAATTAGACTAAAAGTGTCTGTGTGGTGTTTCCATTAATCTTAAACATTAATTACTCAGGTGAAACCCTTGCCCAGCCTCTCTGTTTTATATAGCCTTTTAAAAGTAATGTGTGCATAACCAAAAATGTACCTTCCCCACACAACTTGATTTTCTATCAAAAATCAATCAGAAACTCTTTGTGTAAAAGCTTCCGTGTTCAGTTGTATTGGGAAATGTAATCTTCCCTTTGTTGGTCAATTTAACTCTGTTTTTAAAAAAATGATGGAAATGTTCTCAGCTAAAATTATGATTCAAAATATGAAGAGCATTAAATAGTAAGTTCACATTGAGGTCATGAGCACCTTTTCTTCAGAGCAATATTGACATGGCCTAGTCAATAAAATAGTATTTTCTTCTGTATTAACCGATTTAGTTCAAATACAGAGCAGGCCAATCTCCTTTCACTGTGTGAAAACCTGGAATTTATCATCATTTGTCAGGAAAGCAGTGAAAAGCAGTATATTTTCTTATCTTTTTTTTTTCTTTTTTTTTTGCTATCATTGCTGCTACTGCTGTTGTTTGTCACGATGTCCCTTGACATAAGCATCACATTCTTGGCACTGCACAGGGAAATGAAGTGAATCATGGAGAGGACTGATTCAGCAGAGGATGGAGACAAGACACTGGGAAAGAAGAAAGAAAGAACCTCTATTGTAGTCTAGTACATTCTGAGAAAAAAAGACAAAAATAATAATTTGTTTAAAGATAAAAAGATGGACATCATTGTTTTCTCAAGAAAAATTCTATTTATTGAATTGTACAGTACTTCAAAAAATATCCTTTTTAAAAGGTCTTAGAAGTCGGGCCTAGCACTGCACGCCTTTAATTCCAGCACTTGGGAGTCAGAGGCAGGCACATCTCTGACTTCAAGGCCTGCCTGGTCTATGGAGCAAGTTCCACAATAGTCAGAGTTGCATAGAGAAACACTGTCTCAGGGAGAAAAAAAAAAAAGAGGTCTCAGAAGTTGCTTATTTTAGCCAGCATTATACAAGGTCATCATTAGCACACCATAGACATTCAATAAATAATGAAGTCATCAGTGAACGTGACCTAAGAGAAATATTATTTCTCAAGACCAAATATACCACTCACTGATCTAAGCATGCACCCTATAAATTGTAACTCCTGTCATCTGGGCAACACCCTCGGGAGATGGCCCTATTTCCATCATACTAGAAAGGAAATTAGAGGAAAGGAAATCTGTTGTTCAGTCTGGGCCATGGTAGTCTTTGCAGCCTTTCCCTATCGCCCTAGCACTACAGCTACTGTCAGGCCCCTATCCACTGCCTGTCTGCGAATCTGACATTTGCCCAGGTGCCCAGACTCCAGGAAACAAATGCAGGGTCCCAGAGCAGAAACTTCTGTGGACCACCCATCAGCTGCCCTCTCTACCTCCAGCCACACAGTTGATTCCGGAATCCCTGCTGCTACAGGGAGAGACAGATACCCTCTGAGAGCCTGTCTGTGAGTCCACAAACTAGGTACTGACTCCAGGAGAAGGGCCCATGCTATTCTCACTGTTTCCAAAGGAATTTACAGATGTCAAGTTGCCAGATTCTAGACAGCAAAGGATTTCAGGTAAGATGGGCACACCTTAATAAATGTACACTTTCTCCATATCTCACCACATTGTGGAAGTCACACATTAATAATGCTCCTTTCTTTCTGCCTCACAAAGCAAGACACACCTTTTCTCATCAAAAAAAAAATTAGAGCAGTTTCCTCTCTTCCTATGCTTTCTTCTCCTTTCCTTTCCTTTCTCTTTCCTACATTGTCTCTGGCATAAAATAAATCTGTGCCCTGAAGGAATAATTTTTCTTGGCATCCTATCAAATTTGAGACCCTAAAGTTATGACTGTGGAGCCAGGATGCCTAAATTTGTGAGTCTTTCCCCATTTTCCTTGCTGTCTCTGTGTAAGTTTTGACGTGCACCAAACCTCCTCAAATGACAACTTTATTTTTTTAATCTATGCTTAAGGAAGCCCCCTATTTATATAGGTAGTCACCCAAAAATTGAAAGGCTATTGGAGTTTCCAGAATAATGACTGATACCTCCTGCCCCATCACCTTTCTGTGTCTGCAAATAAAAGGAATGTTTAGTGTATTTTTGGTGGTGATGGTGATGTGAATGAATGTGTATGTTTACGTGTGTGTGTGTGTGTGTGTGTGTGTGTGTGTGTGTGTTATTCTGTTGTATTGTGTTTTGGGTTATTAGTGTTAAATCTAAGAGAAATAACAGCCTGAAGGAAAGCCATAGCTTTAAGTTTTAGGTCATGTTTGCATTAAGCCTGCAGATTGTGAAATTATTAATTCTTATATCGCTAAAGAAACATAAAGGCAGCAAGCCCCAAAGCTGAGGCTATGATGGAAGGGAGATGAGAGGACCAGTAGTCACCACCATTGAGGTAATATGTTGAGCTTTCAAATCAGACAAATGTAGACTGTGTCCTGGCTGACCATCCAGCTTCCATCCTGGATAGCCGCAGGCATGTTCTTGATCTCTGGGCATCCAATCATTCTTGCCTGTAAGATGGAGTTTGTAATGGGATTTATTGAGGTTATTAGCAGAATTTATATGTGAGGCTCAAGGAAAGGCTTTTAAAATGTTAGCTCTTTTTGCTATGACAATTATAATTATACTACCAAGAAAAAGGAATGCTTCATTAAAATTTATGTCTATTGACAAACTTCAGCAAATATTTTTTTTTAAGTTTCAAAGTATGCTGTGAAGAAGTTAGTCTGTAGGTCAATGGTAAGATATTTTCTTAGTGATATTGGAATATTGGAGTATCTGTAAGACTGATGAAGCCTTTCTTGGCTCTTGGGTGTACTTTTAACTCAAGAAGTATGGTATTTGATGCTCACAGTCATACAAAGTCAGTGAGTCAATGGCCTTTGAGTTCTTATCTCAAATTTAAAGAATGAGATCCACCCAGGGTGAGTTTTGGAAGGAAGAATTTTATTATCCAAACTTGAAGGAGAGAAGGAAGGCTGAGCTCCCTGCTTTAGAGGAGGCTCTAAAGAAAAGCCAGGACCTTCCATCTTTTCTGGCATATATGATCTCTGGTCATGGAAGACCCAGACACGTTTTGTCTTAAACACTTTATCTAGCATCTCTTGCCTCTGTCAGGGACATTGACTGGCAACAGGCCAAAGGACTTTTCCAGCTTTTAGCCAAGAAAGAAAGTATCTGCTTTTGATGGTCTTTCTATTGAAAATTGTCTAGCCAGTTTTTAAGTCCTGTTCTCATAGTTGACATGCCCAGAACCCTGGGTTTAATCCCTAGCCCTCAAATAAAAATTCAAAATGGTGAGAAATAACCAACTATGACCTTCTATGTAGATGGGTGGCTGACAAGAGCTGTGGCAATAGTCACAGTCTGGTCCCCTACCTGCAAAATTTCCACTAGATTTGAATGAAACAGATATACGAGAGCTTTATCTTCAGAAGGTCACATTTCAAAGATCCAAATCACCACTACCACTTTAAAACGTTAAGCATTTAAGATTTAGTTCTGTAGATGTTAAACTTCTCCATGCAATAATATTTTTGTTAATGTTTCTTCCCTTTTCCCTTGTTTAGAAAGATTTTACTTCCCAAGAAAACTGAACTTATCCAGCACTACTTAATTTGGCTCCTATTTTCACTTACTAAAATAATATATAGCTATAGCCAGGTTTCTTATCGTCTCAAAATCACAAGTGCTCCCATGTTTAACTCTATAATTCCAATCCAAAGCAGAGAAACTTGAAGTGTTGTTTCTCCTTGTATTCTTCTTGCAGACTAATTGCTGCAGAATGCATTATCATATCCCTGATAATAGATTGTATTTACCAGTCCTATTAAATTCAAATGTTAGCTGTATGACCTGCTTTGAGAAAAAAAATACCATATTAGAAAGTATCAGTTGCAGATAGAAGAGAGGTGAGAAATAAAGGATGCTTAGATGTTAGCCAATGAAAGGGAAGAGAGAGCCTACTCAGAGGGGAGCACACGCCCAGCCTCGGGAAAGAAGACAGACAGCTCAAGGCATTAGGTCAGTACAGAAGAAGTCAGGTTACAGTGGCAGAGATTTGAGATGCAGTGTGTTTAACTGCAGCCCAAGTTCCAAGAAGTCATCTCTGTAGAAATCCTTTGTGTTAAATAGAGCTTCCTCCTTGCTCAGATGGCAAGTGCCATGCCCTGACATACACAAAGGGGGAGTGAAAAATCCCTAACGTGGAAAGAAAACACTGGATTGCCTTATTAAAGGATCCCAAATTACATAAACTATTCCTGGTCTTAATACTCTGTTGTCTGAGACTTGGTATCAAGTATTGACCATTAAGGACTCCAAAACTGTAGAAACATATCCACTCTTTACAAAAGAGTGTCACCTCCTCAACCCAGCTAGTACCATGTAGTAAACTGATTTTGGTAAATTCCTTCCCTAGAGAAATTTGTCCAATAAACACCAAGTTACACACACACACAAATAGTTCTCTCCTTTTCTGCCCAGATTTCCGCTTCTTTCTGTTTATCCTAATTGCTTTCCTAAGTTATGATCTCATGAAAATGCTAACAATAGGAGCCTTTCTCATACTTACTGTTTTAATAGCCACAGTAGTCCTAGGTAATTCACCTTTATAAAAATGCCATTCTGTGACTTTAAAATGGGCTAATATTTTCATTCAGTAGACCAAGATAGAGGCCCAAGAACCTGCATATTTTAAAAACACTTCTCAAATATGTTAAGAACTTTTTAAGTAAGTTGAGTGCTGATATTAAGCAGAATTAATACAACTTCCCTTTGATCTTAAAGTTTTACTCTAGGATTTTTCACTTCCAGAACACTTGAACAAGTGTAAAATGATAGTCATACAGACAGATATTTCAGCTTTGTTTAGATCAAAGAATAGCTTAAGTGTCCTTCAAGAAGAGCCTGTGAGAATAAATGTATGTCCATATATTAGAAATGTAGGCAGCAACCACAGAATGAAGGGCTGACATTGACAGATATCTCTATAATATATTATTCTTAAATTTTGATAAAAGCAGTTTATACAACCGTTTCATACCTTCTTGGTGAAACAGAAAGGAGTTTGAACATGTGTGATCACACATGGCTTTATAAGAGGTATACACTGAACTCTTTTTTTTTGTTTTTGTTTTTTTTATTTATTATGTATACAGTGTTCTGTCTGCAGGTATATCTGCAGGCCAGAAGAGGGCACCAGATTTCATTATGGATGGTTGGGAGCCACCATGTGGTTGCTGGGAACTGAACTCATGACCTCTGGAAGAGCAGCCAGTGCTCTTAACCGCTGAGCCATCTCTCCAGCCCAACACTGAACTCTTAATAGTGACCAAATATAATAAGTTTGGGACAAAAGAGGCCGAAAGAAAAGCATGAGAATCTTACTTTTTAATTCATTAATTTCCCTTCATATTTTTGTCTTACTGCTGTCATTCATGGCCTGCGGCAGCTTCCCTGTCAGTTTAATTACTTTCACCTTCCTGAATCTCCTTCACACATATCCTAAGTCATCATTCATTCGTTCATTCATTAATCCTTCTTCTTTTGGACAAAGCCCACGAGAGCAATGTGCTGCTGTAAACACTGGCAACAAAGAAGAAGCAATGCTTTACCCACGGAGTGGGCATCGACTCTCCCCTCTGAATCCTGCCTCCTGACTGTGAGGGAGGTGTATCATTGGCACATGCCTTGTGGGGTTTTCCGAGAATGAAATTAAGCAATGTGTGCACACCATGAAACCCAGAGCGCAGTGCTACAGAAGCCGCATTCAATGCTGCTGTGGTCTTCAGCATCACATTTATGGCCAAACGTTTAGTCCAATGTCATTTACTGAAGAGTAAGTTCATCTTAAGAATGTTATTATTGCCCTTTAAAAACAATTTCGAATATTCTTCTTTTATAGAATCATACTTTAGAAGAGTTACTGGCACAAATAACTAAAAAGATATTATCCTTCTAGTTATGTGATACGTCTCTCAGCAGTAGAATTCTAACTTGCTGAGTTTAACAAAGTAGACTATATGCATCAGCCACTGATACTCTCACAAATGTGTAAACCATTTTCTCCATGTCAATGAAGATGGGATGTCTCTTTGTCTCTTCTTGGGATAAGAATCCCCATGAGAAGTGCCAATTTAAACTCTGTAGGTGGGATTGGATGTACTACAAGTGGAAAAAGAAATTCAACAGTGAGTGCCTTAACAAAACAAAGCAAACAAATAAACAAGAAAAAAAAACAGAATTAACAAATAATCACCTGAAAAAGAGAGAGAAAGAATCTCCATGAGCAGTTTGCATGACTCTTTAATCGTGAGAGCAGATATGGTCACTAATAAAAACCAATTTACAAAGTTTTCCAAATGAGCTTCCCCTCGCATTTGTACTTGACTTTAAAAACTGCAAAGCCCTGACTAACAGAATCTTTTGTATTTGAGCTTTCCTTAAGTAATAACTCAGAAGCTAAACAGGAAGCCCCACTTAACTATCCAATTAAATGTATTGCTTACAAACAAAAACAATTATATGTTCAGTTATAATGAAAGTGAAAATTGTAATTGCATTAGCTATGGAATATCTGCCTCCTCTCATAAGGTTTTTTTTTTCTATCTTGTTTTATCTACTGCTTCAGAGTTAACTCTTTCAGCAAAGATCAAACAATTAAAATGATGATGGGTTGGCATTCTGCAGGGTCTCAGTGATCTTAGCCTTGACTGCCTTTAGCTCCTTGGTGATCTGATTGTCAGAGTACTAACAGGAACATTAAAGAAAACAGAAACACTGCAAATAGCAGAGAGAGCACCATAAGACTGTGTCAGAGACATAGAAATTATCAAATAAATACTTAGTTATTTGATGTATCCAAAGCTGACTGTTAAGTTGAAAAGAGAAAAGGGCAAGTAATAACTTTCAATTTCTAAATCATAAAAAATATTTTGCTGTGGGAGGAGAAAGCCACCAGGCACTCATTCCTCATGCAATATTCATTACAGCAATGGTTTTCAACATGTGGGTCCTGACCCCTTTGGAGGTCTAATGACCCTTTCTCAGGGGTTGCATATCAGATATCCTGCATATCAGATATTTATATTATGATTTATAATAGTAGAAAAATGATGGTAATTAAGTAGCAATGAAAGTAATTTTATGGTTGGGGACACCACAACATGAGAAACTGTATTAACAGGTCACAGTGTTAGGAAGGTCAAGAACCACTGCATTGTCTGAGCCTAGTTACTGTGCTAGGAAATATCTACAAGAAGAGTCAGACATGCTGGTATATGCCTCCAATCACAGCATGTTGGAGGTAGTGACCCAAGAGTCAGGATTTCAAGTCCAGTCTGTATACATCAAACTACCACCTCAAAGTATACTCAGGATTCGTTTATCAGGCCCCAACTAAGTTCCTCTGGGAATTTGGTCACATACTAATCATGAGGCACTTGTGTTCAACTCTTCAAACATGCCCAGGGCAACACAGATTGTTGCCTTAAATTTTTGAACTTCAGGTTCTATATTTGGGTTGCAATCTGTCTCAGAAACAGTTATGTCAAAGCCTGTTTTCATTTCCACTTGGATTAGCAATATGCAAAAAGGAACACAATACTGAATAAAAAAGGAAGACCAAGTATTTTTGTAGTCATGATGATTTTGTCTTATGTTTCATGTGAATATTATTTAAATGAATGCAATGCACTGTACTTGCATATAGTATTTGAGTTAGCATATATTTTTCCAGCCTTCTTTGCTACATTAGGTTATTAAGTTACATGGCTTAGTAGGTAAAATGAACCCTTAGGTCATTGTAATCATTAAAATTGGCAATCTCTGATTGTCTCTTGAAAAATTCCCTAGGAAATAAATTCTCTTCAGTACACATAAGCACTTACAAGCAATACCAAAATGTAAAATTTTAAAAAACAGATTCCAGTTTCTACTTTTATTTTATTTTACTTTAGTTTAGTTTAACATCAATTCAGCATCTGAGTGCACTTAAAGATAATTTATGGGAGATGATTGATTGTCTCCTTCCTCCATGATCCAGATTCCACAGATCAAACTTAGGTTGCCAACCTTGGCTGCAGCATTCTCGCCCACTGAGTTATTCACTAGGCCTCAAACTTGTTATTAAGGGAACACAGTAGTTTATTGTTGGTTTTTTTTCACTTGATGTATGTGTGCATTCATGTGCGTGTGAGTGTGTGTGTATGACTGTGTGTGTGAGTGTGTGTGTGCATTCATGTGTGTATGAATGTTAGTATGTGAGTGTGTGAGTATTGTGAGTGAGTGAGTATTGTGAGTGTGAGCATGAGTGAGTGTATGAGTGTGAATGGGTGTGAGTGTGTGTGAGTACATGTGTGTTGTGAATATGCTGTATGTTTTGAGTGTGACTGAATGTGTGTGTGTGTGTGTGTGTGTGTGTGTCTGTAGGTGGGTAATCCTGGCAATGGGGATGGATCTATGGATAAAGCCCTTGTCTTATAAGCATGTAGACTGAGATCCAGAGCCCTGGAGCCCACATAAATGCCATGCAGATGTGGTGGTCAAGTACTGAAATTCTAGCACAAGGAAGACAGACATAGGGGGTCCCTGGAACAACAGGGCTAGCTGGATTGGCCAGATTTGGGAAGCCCAGGGTTTAGTCAGATACCTCCCTCTATAAATAACAGTAGAAAGCAATGGAGGAAGACACCCACTGGACATCAATTCTGATCTCTCTACACAAACAACACATATACCAGAAATGCATGCACTGTGTGCTCCCATAGGTACATACCCACAAATGCAAAAATATATACACAGAGTACACCAAACATACCACATGCAAAATAAAATCTGTAAAATGGCATTAAGTTGATCTAAACATAACACTCTTAAGATGTTTATCCAAGTCCTCTCCCTTCATTAAAACAAAGTTGGATGTTATGTTTTAAAGCACAAGTAGTTTAACTGGAGATCAGAGCAGTACCTCTGTGTGTGGATGTATTTCTTCTTCTGCACTGATTTATTTAGTATGACTGGGAAGCAATTGCTGTCTAAAAGAACTAGAAGAGACTCTTCTGACATGTATTTAATCTCTCTATACTCTAGAATTGTTTCTCTGTATGTGAAGCAAATACTTCTGTTATATACTCCAGAGGAAATCCCATGTGTATCTCTTGTGTTATATATATCCGGTTACCTGAAAAATGTCTGCCAGGAACCTGAGGAACCTGAGGAGCCTGAGGAGCCTGAGGAACCTGAGGAACCTGAGGAACCTGAGGAGCCTGAGGAACCTGAGGAGCCTGAGGAACCTGAGGATCCTGAGGAACCTGAGGAGCCTGAGGAACCTGAGGAACCTGAGGAGCCTGAGGAGCCTGAGGAACCTGAGGAACCTGAGGAGCCTGAGGAACCTGAGGAACCTGAGGAGCCTGAGGAACCTGAGGAACCTGAGGAACCTGAGGAGCCTGAGGAACCTGAGGAACCTGAGGAGCCTGAGGAGCCTGAGGAACCTGAGGAACCTGAGGAGCCTGAGGAACCTGAGGAGCCTGAGGAACCTGAGGAACCTGAGGAACCTGAGGAGTGCTTATTGTTGATCTTTTAGTGTTTTCTATTGGCTTAGTCTTTTCTTTTTAAGAATATCAAGATTTACACACACACACACACACACACACACACACATTTTGTTGTACTTATCTTTTGTCAATGACACCAACACTAGAGTGTCATCTGTGAAATGTTAGATCATTCAGAGCACTTCATACAACTAAAAATCTGAGTTAATCTGTTACATCATCAAACCTAAATGTCATTAGAATTTCATCATACTTTAGGCATTTATCTTAAAATCTGTCAAAGTTGAAGACTACATTAACTCATAGTGTCAAGATGAGGTGTGTGTGTGTGTGTGTGTTTTGGGGTTACAGAGGAACTATTTTTACCAGAATAAAAAGACTCTGGTTATATTCATTTCAGTATTGGTTCCTTGAGTATATGGTTTCTGGAAACTTAAGAAAATGTGACAAATATTTAAAAATCAGTAGATAAAAGATCAAAAACATCATTTACTCAGTCCCAAATAAAAAAAAATCTATGAAATAGAACACAGTTTCACCACAAGGGGTATGAGTTTACTTTGAAGTTCTTTGCAGTTGAGGGGCAGCATCACTGACAGCCTTTGTGAGTGGAGTGCATGCCAAGCAGCAGGGGCATCAGCTAGGAAACCCCGTAGTACCAGGAGCTAACAGCTTGCTTGAGACTTCCACTCCAGAGAGGAATTTTTGAGCAAATCACTGTGCATCCTTCAGATGTTCCTTGGGGAGGTTGGCGGGGGGTGGAGGGACAGTAGAGAGTAGGTAGAATTGTCCATGAGTCTCAGTTTATTATCACTTCAATCAGACAAAAGGAAGAAAGGGAGGGAAGAAAGAAGGGAAGACTGGACCCAAAGCACTGTTAACATTTAAAGAACAAAACAAAACAAACAAACAACAAAAAAAAAAAAAAAAAGCACAGCTTTTGGGTCTGGAGAGATGGCTCAGTGGTTAAGAGCACTATCTACTTTTGAGGAGGTCTGATTCCCAGCAACCACATGGTGGCTCACAACCATCTCTACTGAGATCTGATGCCCTCTTCTGGTATACCCGGTATCTGAAGATAGAGCACTCATATATAGAAAATAAATAAATAAATCTTAAGAAAGTGTGGCTTTTGTGGTAAAGGGAATGAGAGATAGTTTATTCTAGAGCCAATTATAAGTGACTATGGCCCAAGAATATATATTTAGATTACCCCAAATTCCATTTTCCATTGTGGTTACAATTTCATGAAATTTTTGCGGTGATAGAACAAGAAAATCCAAAAACTAAGACATTCTTCAAATACATTGGTGGGACTATCAGGCAGGCAGGTTACACCAAAGGAGGGCAGCTCTGCTAATGCCTCAGCTGCTACCTGATGATAGTCTCCCTCTGGCTTGGTGGAAGCTAAGGTCTGTTCATACATTCCAATGGATTTACCAAATAATCACAAAGATGTTAGGTCAGATACAGATGTAAGGAGTAAATCCCTTTTAGGGGGCTAGGGATAGCCTAAGATTATTTGTAATTAGGCTCCCACCTTCAACATTCACACCTTCCAATGATTGTTATTGTATTATAGGCTTTTCTAAGTGCAGCCTCCTTCTCAAAGCTTTTAGTCACAGCTCTAAGTAACTGTGAGATTCTCAGCCATGCTTAAAAACATATATCCACATCCATATCTAAGATCTATGCCTTTAAACTAAATTTCACATACACAGGATATCAAGTGTATGTTTCTAAGAATGCCTTATTTTTTTCTTTTCTATTACTTTTAGCCCTAAAAAAGCTAAATGACCTACCCTACCTACTCTTTGCAAGATCTTTCCTAATATGGATCCTGACAGTGGCAAGGAACAAGTAACAGGAACTGCTTGGCTCTGCATGTGTTAAGAAAGCAGCCCAGGCAGGGCGTGGTGGTGCACATCTTTAATCCCAGCACTGGGGAGGCGGAGGCAGGCAGATCTTTGTGAGTTCAAGGCCAGCCTGGCCTACAAAGTGAGTTATAGGACAGCCAGGGCTACACAAAGAAATCCTGTCTCAAAAACAGAAAAAAAGAAAAGAGAGAGAGAGAGAGAGAGAAGAAAGAAAGAAAGAAAGAAAGAAAGAAAGAAAGAAAGAAAGAAAGAAAGAAA
>CAJQZJ010000594.1:6556181-6590531 GCA_907164525.1 Lophiomys imhausi
AGAAAGAAAGAAAGAAAGAAAGAAAGAAAGAAAGAAAGAAAGAAAGAAAGAAAGATCTGTCTTTAAATTCTTTCCCTTGCTTTCAATTTGCCCAGCCCTTATCTGTCCCTCACTGTCAATCTTTGACTTCTCCTTAGTCTTCATCCTTTATTTTGCATGGCTTCCATCTACATGAAAGGTTGCAAAGGTTGACTCCATATCTATTTTCTGTCTGTGTTTACTCCTCAAAACACGTACAAGTGGCCATTGTAGTTTTAGTTTTTTTGTGGGGACACATTCTGATTGTTATCCAAACCACAACTTAAGTTGAAAATGTATTTAGTACACTGAAGCTAGCAAACACCACAACTTATCAACACAGCGTGATGTCAAGTGTTGGTTACAATGCTGATAAGACCACCAAGGAGCAGAGGATAAGGAGAGAAAAAGAACTCAACAAAGATACCCCAGATTATGAAAGCTGATCTCCTCTGATGCTGTTTGCTATACCTACCAAGAGTATGCCTACAAGAGGCCTTCATGCAGGCCTGAAGAAAAACAGAATGCAAATGCTGGTGGGGTAAAAAATCAAGAGTTCTAAGAGCCTTGGCCAATAGAACTCTCAGGCTATAATTGTTGACATTAAAGATCATTCTCTTATCTCTCTCTCATCTGTGCCCCCACTGAGTGTGTATCTGTGTTTGTGTCCTGTGCATGTGTGAGCCCTCACCTTCCACCTTCTCTAAGAAAGGATTTCTTGCTTACTGCTGCATATGCCAAGCTAGATGACACATATGTTTTCAGGCATTCTGTCCCTGCCTCTCTCCCATTTTGTTGTAGAAGCACTAGTATTACATTACAGACATAGCCTACTGTGTCCAACTTTAGGAGAGTTCTGGGAATCCAAATTTGTATTCACACCCTCACACTTGTGTGGCAAGCACTTACTCACTGAATCACTCTCCTATTTCCTGTGTACTCTACCTAAGATCTGCACCTAGCACAAGCTTATGACCAGTCCTCATATGTGAGGTCCACTGAAGATCAGCAGAGATTTAGAGACTACCACAGAGTCTCACTACCACAAATCTTGGTTCTTCTGGTGGCAAGGAATTCAGTTGCATATTTTCATGTCTGAGGATTCATACATGTTACAGGTCATGTGTCAAGGGCCAGTGGATCAGCATACAAGTCCTCTCTTTCCGTTACACCTGTAGGAAAATCCCTTCAAATGCATTCAGTGTAATCTCCTAGAATGTAGCTGCTCACAGAGAGCAAGCCAACATTATCATGACAGCCACAAATGGGATTGATTCTCACATGACCTTTGTTGCTATGGTAGCAGGTTCATTTATTGTACATGGAAGGCCATTATTTGAATTGATCTATGTAGCATGAGGTTTAGTTCAATGATTCTTTATGAGAAAGCATTATCCTCTTATTTTTCTCATCTATAAACAGCATAAAAATCCCTTAAAATTCACTAACATTATGAGCATTGTGGGATCTAAAATATAACCAAATATATAAATAGGAAATTTGTAGCTCCACACTTACTCAATCGAGTCCTTATCAATATTTCAGATCCCTATTTAACTGGGTTGTTTTCATTTCTAGCTCACCAAGGTTTTATGCAGATTCCAACAGTTGATTCTCTCCAGTTTAAAGTAGAGAAATACTAGAATTTTCAAATGCCTACATTTGTGTACACCTGGGTATACAGTATCCCAGATTTATTTTGAATGAATTCAGCCACTTAGTCCCTCTGGCAATTGTTATCAGGACTGAATGGTTCTCAATTTTTTACCAAGCTTGTCCTCTGAGTTATTGAAGCTTCATATAATACCTTGCAGTGAGTAAACACAGCCATGCACATAGCTCTTCCATTATCATGAAAAGCAGCGAGCATCTCTCAAAACATCACAAGAGCCGTAGGAATCAACATCCCTTTCAGAACAGCAGTGTATCCACACAACCTCATTTTATCCAGCCACAGAGACATCAGAAAAATGGACTACTGCCTCTATATGATTGGTAAATTTTCCTTCTAATAACTACTGAAAACTTCATTCCTGTAAGCAGTCAGTCCTGCTGGTTGAAGAAAATAGATGCATTATCTGAGGTAATAGATAAGTCTCATTAAGAAGATGGAATAGACTAGTTCCCAGCATATCTCCATGCGTGGGAAAACTAAACTGTGAAGCAGAGCAGTAACACATCAATTATCCTTTCTGCATGGAATTAGATGAGTCTCGCTGCTATTTTATACCACATTATGTAATTTTTTATAAATAACCATCATATGAGAGTACCTCAGATTGCTACCTTATAAAAAGAGACAGCTAGCATTACTAGCTTACAAATCAGACTCGTTCCTGAAAGCACATAGGGAAACAAAGCATTTTATTTATAATTCACCTTCCTGCTTAAGAAATCCTTATTCTCACATCAAATGACTGAAGAGTAAAGGTTTAGGAGAGGCTTAAAAGCAAATTCTACATACCTGATGATATAATTTTAATGAAGATTGGTTCTTATCAACTTCAGTGAAGCCACATATCAGCATTCATAATGAAGGGTTTTTTTTTTTTTAGCTCATGAGTTATATAATGATTTTAAATTGGTTTGCTTAAAGTGTTTAGTGTGGTAGCCATATCAGATTATCATATTTGAGATATTTAGGAACAATTTGATTCCTTTAACAGTGTAAGTATCCCCCTCTACTCTTGCTTATATAAGTTTTAGTAGGGAATGTTTTTCTATAAAGATGTAATACTCAAAGCATAGAAACTTCACACTAAGAGAATTAAATCAATGAAAATTTGTGTATGAAGACTTTCCTTGCTAATGTAAAGAATAAAGTTGCGATTTATTTGTTTTGATATATGGAATGTGCAATACAAAACAAGACAATGACCAAAGAAATGCTGTGCAGGTTATTAGATGACATTCAAAAAGTGCAAGCTGCTTGACTTGTAGGCAGCCTACTTTTTAAAGTCAAATTAAATATTAATAAGAAGATGATCATAAATTCTTAAGGTTCTGCATCTAAAATCAGTTTCACCCTAGACATGATTCAGAGAAGGAAGGAAGGAAGTCAGATAGCCAGTCCCAGGACAGAGGTTTCCAGTGAGAGGGATAATTAAGTTTTTAGCACTTCTGTACTGAGACCTCAACCATCGCCACAGTACAGTAGCCTGTGCTGAGGGCCTCACACCACTGAATCTATCTCCCATCCTTTAAAGTCTGGGAAGCCTAACATCTGGATGCCAGGAGGATTGGTTCATTGTGTTCTCTTTTCTCTGTTTACAAGGAAGTACCACTTTGTTCTGTGTGCATATGAACTCTCTGTGTGGAAAAAAGAGCACAATCTTTCTGGTTCATTTTCCTGAAAGCCACTAATCCCTCCAAATTAGGGGAACACCCTTCTGACCCTGTTTAACCATAATTACAACCACCCCTCCCAGGTTCTACTTCCTCAACCATCACAATGGCTGTTAGGGATTCAACTAAGGAGTTTTGGAGAAACATAAACATTTGGTTCATACCACCGCTACAATTCTGGAGCAAAATTCCCAACTCCATGACTTCCAACAGAGTAGGTGTGGCCATGTGTCCCAATCTGCAAATTAGATATATGAGTAATGTCTAAAAGCTGAGATAAGATTTCATCAACACACCCTAGGAAGGGGGTCAGACATAAATGTCTGGTGACCATGAGTTTATCTTTGGAGCACTGACATGATCACTAGTTTTAAATGCAGAAATATTTAGGTAGGAGACAAAGGGTCATCTGGATCACTGAAACAATTTTGGTTCTGCAAAATGGTCTAAAGAGCTTCTTGATCTGCTGATCACTAAGGAGGAGAGATCTAGTTCTCATGATTACTTCTCTGGGTGCAGCTACCCAATTTATGCTTTATCTCTCCTTAGTAGGTCCCACTTGCTTAAGAGTAGCTACTTTTAAAATTGTGTTGCAAGTTAGTATGAATGTTGAGTTAGATATAGAACTTTAAACTCATGGAGATGGTTAGATAGTAGAATGTTAAAGTCAGGTACCAAATACATATGGACTGGACATTAGGAATGTACACTAAGCCATATAACCCTCATAACTGTGGCCTAATTACCTCTGTTGTTTTGTATTATATTTATTATTATAAGAGAAAGAGCCATTTGTTGGACTGAAAGGGAAAACTGTAGGGGGAAATAAGATATACCTTAAAGTTAAAAAAAAAAAAAGGAAGAGGATGAGGGTTGAGGGTGGGAGGGTAGGACTGGAGGGGGGAATAGGGAGGGGACTGCGATTGAGATGTAACTTGAAGAAATAAAAAATAGAGGAAAAAAAAGAGTAGCTTCAGTTACCTATCTCAAAGATATTTATTGATTGATCTGTCTTACTGTTAATGTTAGGGAATGACTCATAGAATTAAAAAAGGTAAACAGAACCAGAGAGGGCCAAGATGGAGATAGTGAGACTAGAAATCAGAGACCAGAGCCCTTTTCAATCCCATGCCACTGAGTGTACTTGTTTTAACAGTCGTGATTTATCAAGGTTTCAAGTATTTTCTATACTGATGTTGAAGGTAAGTCCCTATGCTTGGGGCAGAGAGAATCAAATGAAGAAAACTGAGGTCTCTGTCCCATAAGAGTTCACAGTATGGTTGTAATGTGAGAGGTGCACATGGGAAAATATGGGTATCAACTATCAAAATAATTAACAGTGCAGAACACAGGCTACTGACATTAGGGTCAGTCTGGCAGTGTCATACTGCAGTCTGGGACTCAACATTAAATGGACAGTGCTCATAGAGCATCTTTTCAGAGAGGCCAAATGAGCCCTGATGGCTTTGGTGGTGGGAGGGGAAAGAACAGTCCTATCATTCATCAATTCACTTATTGTTTACTAAGGCTTAGTATGTGAGAACTGAAAGCACAGAATTAATAGTGCATGGCACTTCTCTAAAGGAAGTTAGCATCGAAAAGAGGAATGACAATGCCAACAAGCTCAAGAGCAATTTTAAAGTCCTTAAAGAAGTCACAAGGCCTGCTTCTGGTCCTTCCCTTGTCCATGGTTATTGCAGGGAGCTCCTCAGTTCTTCAGTGCCTTCTCCCTTCTGGGTTTTTACAGTGGTTCCTTGGTCCAAATTCTTCCCTTCTGAACCCATATGCCTCTGTCTCTCCTACTTATTCCTAACTTCTCATCCTAAATGATACTGTCTCCAGAAGGTTGTCCCCAACCTGCCTATCCTTCCACATAAGGTATGTAACCTCTTACACACTCCCTCTCATTGTTCTGTGTCTTTCAGAGCCCATAATCACACTACAGTGAAATTACACAGTAGCATAATTGCAGGTCAATGTCCAAGAAAGAATTTCTGTTCTGCTTTCCTGTTTTTCCCGCTTACAGAAACATCATTTGCATATTCAGAATCACAGTAGGAAGACATTAGGCACTTTTTCAAATGTCTAAAATGAGAAATGTTGCCTGAGGTCTCCTTTAAAAAAGTTTATATTACTGCCTTAACTCTTTTAAAAATCAAAACTCTATCATAGTAAGAACAGTGCTAAATGAAGCACAAATTATCCAAAAATCTAAGGTATAATTTTTGAAGAGTCTAATATTGTCCTGTTACTGACGTTCTGAAAGCTGAGACTTTTAATCAAGGACAGTTTATACAAACAGGCCTTGAGTTGGTTTTCTTTTCAAGCACACATCAGTGGAGAGCCTCTAACTTAGAAGATGTCATTTGCATCATAAAACAAATCTCCAGTTATCAAACCAATTTCTTCAACTGCTCTCCAAATAATGAATTCCTTCCATATATTGCCATCCCACATTTTGAAGGTTCAATATTGGTCCTGATGTTCAGGGCAGTGTTTGGTCCTTCAAAACCTCCTCCTCCATCATTCTCTCCCTATGAGCATTGTGCCTAAGTGTGCCACAATCTTTATCACATATACAGCACACCCTTCCAGATCCCACTTATTTTAAAATTTATATGTCAGACTCAAGGATAGGAAAGTATTTATAAAATGTGCACATAATAAATCTGACTTCATTACATGTTTTTCACAAACATGCGTTTGAAAGATTTGGCATTGCCTGCAGAATTGCTCTGAGCAAGGATGATCACTGCCAGTTTCTCACTACAGAATGAAAGGAATTTCCCCTTCACCCTATAACCCAAATACCACATTGTGCTTAAGGATGTGGCTGACATTTTAAAAGATCACCAAAAGTGTTCTCTTCCCAAATGCAATTATCCCCTCCATCTCAGTGGGAGCCATTGTCTGGGTCTTCTCAATTCTCGAGCATTTCTCTAACTTTCATTATCCTGGTTATCTATTCATTTGCCATGCAGCACTCATTTTATGAAAGATCATGTCTGCCATTTCTATAATGAGTGCTTGACTTTTTCTGCCAGCATAAACACATAAAATACATAATAATTAAAGTTCACTAGTCACCAAAGTCTTGAGATCCATCACATTGCTAATTTGATTTTTCAAGCAATTTCTTCTTGGATCAAGGCTGATTTTGCCCCTTTAGGTACTGCAAGACTTGTAGGTGAAAGAGATATCTGGAAAGCGGGGAGATCATGATTGGGCACTATGTATTTCAAAGTTAAAACTCATCCTCAATCTCATAAAATATCTATAATGTATGATGGTTCTCAGAGAGAACAGAACTCTCCTCAGTAGCTGAATCCAGTATTTTCTCTAATTAATAATGTTAAATAACTAAATAATATAGTTTTTAGAATATTTAAGTGTCATTTAAAGTTGCATATTCTTATGGAGGATTGTGTACATGCTAGGGGAGGGAAGTCATTGAGATAAATGTTCGTGCCATAAATGCTACTGTTTACATCTTTAAATGAGGGCTGATAGAAAGGGTGCTAAGTTAGTATTTGAACATATTGAGAAAAAGTTCACTGTATATAAATGATGGCAGTATAGTCCCTCACATAGGTTAGAAACTTCACAATATGAGTTAGAAACTTCACAACACATTGACTTAGATTGGATAAAGACAAAATTTCACGGCACCTCCTTTTTGGACATACTTCCTTGTTTTGATAACATTTCAAAGTTTCCTAAGTGCCTCATGTTAATGAATTCATCTGACGTTTACTTAATTGCAAAAGGGATTAATGAACTTATGTGGTTCTCTGGGGACATCAGGATATGTTACTGAAAGTGTAGTGTTTGGAAATGGATACAGTGGGATGTGTGTTAGCCAAGGATGCTCAGGGAAAGTCTCAGTTAATGAAGAAATGTCAAATAAAGAGCCAGCTTCCATTGACAAGTTTCTCTTTCCAGATATTGAAGGTCTTGAGAATGTGCTCAAACCAAGCACATGTGAGAACTTGAATAGTAGTTTGTGAATAAGAAAGCCAAGAATTGACTAAGATTTTATCAAATTACCTTTTCCTAGTCTGAAAGTGAGATACTAGATTTGAAGCAGCACAAGAGATACCTCCTCTGACACAGGACCATGCCTGCAACCATAGTTGAAGCTGTAACTGATCAGCTTCCTGAGAAGACACTTCGGCTGTTGGGCAAGATAAAAGCTTGCCATCTTCAATATACCTAGTAGTTCTTTACTTCTTTTTTTTCTCTATTTTTTTTCTTTATTTTTTATTTCTTCAAGTTACATCTCAATCGCTGTCCCCTCCCTATTCCCCCCTCCAGTCCCACCCTCCCACCCTCAACCTCCCATCCTCTTCCTTTTTTTTTTTTTTAACTTTAAGGTATATCTTATTTCCCCCTACAGTTTCCCCTTTCAGTCCAACAAATGGCTCTTTCTCTTATAATAATAAATACAATACAAAACAACAGAGGTAATTAGGCCACAGTTATGAGGGTTATATGGCTTAGCGTACATTTCCAATGTCCAGTCCACATGTATTTGGTACCTGACTTTAACATTCTACTATCTAACCATCTCCATGAGTTTAAAGTTCTATATCTAACTCAACATTCATACTAACTTGCAACACAATTTTAAAAGTATCTTCTTAGATCTATAACATTCTCTTGACTCGTAAACAACTCAAAATTTAATTATGAGACTCTAGCTATCTGTTCTTCAACCACCTCAGAGACCTGTGAGGGATAAATATATCTGATTTTATAGGAAGTGCAGGGCCTGCAGCTTCCACTTGTAAAAGAATGAAATTAAACCCATACTTATCATCTTGTACAAAACTTAAGTCCAAGTGGATCAAAGACCTTAACATAAGGCCGGTCACACTAAATCTACTAGAAGAAAAAGTGGGAGAAACCCTCGAACTCATTGGCACAGGCGACAACTTCCTGAACAGAATGCCAACAGCTCAGGACCTGAGATCAACAATCAATAAATGGGACCTCATGAAACTGAAAAGCTTCTGTAAGGCAAAAGACACTGTCATTCAAACAAAACGGCAGCCTACAGACTGGGAGAAAATCTTCACCAACCCCACATCTGACAGAAGGCTAATACCTAAACTCTACAAAGAACTCAAGAAATTAAATGCCAAGAAACCAAATAATCCAATCAAAAAATGGAGGACAGAGCTAAATAGAGAATTCACAAAGGAGGAATCCCTAATGGCCGAAAGACACTTGAAGAAATGCTCAACATCCTTAATCATCAGAGAAATGCACCTCAAGTTCTTTACTTCTAACTGATGCATACTGCTGCCCTAATTTGAAAACATGCCCATAGCTTTTGTTATAAAAGAACCTACCTTCTCTGCCTTGGACAGCTCTTACTCATTCTACATAAATCATAGTCACTCCCCTGGAGTTCGCAGCTGCAGGCCAATATCTACTCATACTCCTGTGACCTAAAGTTAAAGTTGCCACTGCCTAGAAAAATGATTCTGCAGATTCCATCCCCCACAAAAAGGCCTGCCCACCTGACCCAAATATGTAAGGCTGTCATTCTTGGGTCACCAGTAGTCCCAATCTTAGGGCAAATGTAATCACAAAACTAGAGAAACTTGACCCTTTGTGAGGTACTATACTGCCATCATTTGTATACAGTAAATTTCTTTCTCAATATGTTTAAATACAAAATTAGCAGAAACTCTCTCAGCCCTCATTAATGCACAGAAGCATTAATGCTTTAATGTAATATTAATAAATATGTAGGACATGTGGCCAAAAGAGCACTGGAATAAAGATCACAAACGCTGTCTCTAAAACAGAGGGATTCTTCCTAGGACGCAATCTAGGGTCTGGATGACAGAGCCCAGTGAAATATGCATGCTGACTCCTCAGAGTTTTCGGCTCTGACACTCCCAAACCAAGTCAGCAGCACAGCCAGCTGAGCATCTAAGAATTCTGGGCTGTTGTTGTCAATAAAGCACATGTCCTTACAGCAGTCTAAGGTGGCCTTTACCCTGTAAAAGTATAGTTGTTAGTATGACAGAAGCCATATTCCTATGAAGTCTAGGTGATATGGTCTAGAAGACAATATACATTAACTCATTTGGAAGATAAGAGAAGGTGTTCACCTTCATGATCTTAGGAATCTTTGGTGGGCAGGACTGAAGCAGCATGCTGGAAGTGCTATTTAAAAACCCAGTCTAAATAGGAAGGAGTTTCTAAAAATCACCCTGAAGGATCTGACTTTACTGAGATATTAAGTGATTATATTAAGTATTCTTTACAGCTAATGTTATTCACCAGTCACTAAGAAGCCTTACATAAGGGAAATGATTGATGTATGTGTGTCTCACAGGAAGTTGATGGAATTTGCTATAACAACTCTGACCTTAAACTCTGGCTTCAAAGATCTATTTATGGAGCCACAAGTCTCACCTGCTTAGAACTTAGTTTTTGAAAAATACTTTTGTTTTCAAGGAAGTTTACCTGTGTTTACAGGACAAGATGGAAAATGAATGAACAGAAACCAATTGAAATGATTTCTCAAAAGTGTCTGCATGCCATTAAGCCTTTTGACAAAGTCACAGAGAGAAAAATTTTGTAAAAAATCATGAAATGATCTTAATGCTGAGGGAATTCTACCCTTGTCATATGTGATGTGTCAAAAAAATCTTTATTTAAAATATTCCAGAATTTTTCTCACAAAAATTAACAACATTAAACATTACTGAGTCTCCTAAATATCTTTTTAACAATGCAAAACTCATAAATATGTACAGATAAATTTTTTACATATTTAAAATCGTATATTTCATCCTAACCCTTTCTTAGTTCAAAGTTGCTTCAGCATTTCCAAATTGAAGAAATATCTGGAAGTATCATATCGTAGAGTTTCTATCATTACATAGTTGAAATTCTCCTCCAGAAGGATGAGCTGAGAAGCCTGAAGATTCCAGGCACAAGAAACTAGCCAGAGAAGAGGAAAACTAAACCCACTCAGCAGTTTCTAACAGTGGGCAGAGGAGGGGCATGGGCCAGGAGGGGCACCTGTTCGAAAACCATTTCCAGGATGGGGGGAGGCTCTACCATGCCATATCATAAGGGTTCTGAAGAATGTCCTTGGATTCGTGGACACCAGCAGGGAAGACCTCCAATGAGATGAAAGCCATCAAAAGTTCAATCTTCCTTCCCAGGTCTCCCTTTTTCTTCTTTCTCCCTGAATGATAAGTGAGAGTTCATAGAAAAGGACTCCAACCTTCTGGAACTGTAGCTCCAAATAGACCCTTTCTACTATAAGTTGCTATGGTAACCTTAGTGACCTTTCAGAGCTTTTGCAGACTTTAGCCTCAGTCGTGTCTAAGAATTTGATCTAATCCATCATACATACCTCAGAGTCAACCTAGAAAATCCACAGTGAAGTGACCAGCAGCTTCATTTCACAAACCTATCACAGTGACTACCTGTTCAGATCCAGACGCCGTCTTGAAAAAGAGCTAGGAAAAGACCTAGGATTTGTCATCTTCTCAATTAGATGGATGTAAATCTAGAGGTGTGTTACTTTATTAGAGCTGATTAAATTTTAAATCACACTAAGCTAAATTTAGTTTTATCCCCTTGCTCAATGGCCACAGTCCTCAGGAGGAAGATCAATTAAGCTATGCAAAAGCTATGTTTTCTTTGTATATCCAAGTTATAGTATGAACAAATTTGTAGTCACACTACAATTAAATGGTTTTATTTAGGGAAAGGATGCAGATGGCCATTTGCTTAAGACTCTTAACAAATTCCTGAAAAATGAAAGAGCTATATCGCTATTCTTTCGATATTTGTGTGGGAAACCATGTGTGTATGTCGAGAAATGTGTTGGAAGACAGACCTGAGTTCCAGTCAGTGTGAGTCATCAACAAAAATCATGTATTTAATCAGAAAATGAGGAAATACGCAGCATTCCTACTCTGTTTTAGTGTCTTCCCCTGAAGAACGGGGCTGGGGTGGGGGACCAATGTCTGTCGTCCTTTGCATTATAATTGTTTATGTCTCTAGAGAGTGGAAAATCAGATTTCCAAAGTCACAGGGCCAACTACAAATATGGTCTGAGAAGGAATTCTTGCATTCAGTTTAATATTTTTGTTTCTTGATTGTCCTAGACGCTTCTTGTACAAGTGGCTTAGCAGGCTGGTGTCATCTTTTCTTCTCTCAGATAACCAGGGATGCTGTATTACAGTTGGCACCCCAGGGATTTAGCAAAGGGCATGATTCCGGTGACCCTTGAAAGGAGCCCACGGCCTTTTTAAATTCTCAGGACAAAATCTAAATCACCTCTGTGGGTGGAGACTTGCAACATCCCCCCACCCCAGCAACCTCTCTTCTTACAAATAAATTAATTTGGAAATCGATTTAGAATAACTGTTCAAGGTGGTAAGTGATGGATGGGTTAGAGCAGCTCCACACAGAAATGAAACTATTATCTTCAAAGAGAGCAAAACCCTTTCTCAGAGACCTGCCTGAACATGCTGAATGCTTTTATTTGAATATGAAAGAAAGACCATTTGCTTCCCAGCCTTCCCCAGGAATTGGCTCATTTGTATCAAGGAACTAACTTAAGGCTCCACAACTGAGCTAGGAACTGTTTTTAAGCTGAACCTTCCTTTTTTTTTTTTTTTTCTGCTTAGTGAGCATTCAAATTTTGAACACTTGGAAAAAAGAGGAAATGCAGTGTTCTTATTATCATGGATTCTTAATGAAGAAGAATATGCCAGAACAGGTCCAAAGACCAACCGACACACAAGTGCGTACAGACACATGTGCACTCATGAACGGGAGAGTACTCATACATGCTTGCACGTTCGAGTTTACACTAGCTTTCAAGCTGTCCTCGTCTCCCACATCCCAAGCAGTGAGCAAGATAGCATGATCCATTGTGTGTGCGGTCTCATTAATTCCCACTACAATAACCCTCAAAAGAAAATGAGGTTGTCATCACCCTGACCTTTAAAATTGCAGGAATTTTTCTCACTGTATTTCAAGAAAAAAAAATCTAGTAAATAATTTTATAACTAATAGTTAAGTGCTTAGAGCACAAGTGTCTGCTTCCTGCCTTTCTGTCTCGCCCACAGGTAAATCATCAGTGCACTGCCACGAGCTCTCAGTGAGCCAACACTCCCACCTGGTGGAATTTATGCTCATAACACTGAATCTTGTCTTCCCATAAGGCCAAAGATTTTACTACTATATTCTTGAATTCTCTCTCTCTCTCTCTCTCTCTCTCTCTCTCTCTCTCTCTCTCTCTCTCTCACACACACACACACACACACACACACACACACACAAACACACACACACACACACTGTTGCTTACATCTAAATGGATAAACTCTCCTTTAGGTATGCTTCACTTACAGTAGTCCTGTGAGGATTTGAAAAGGAACCTTGTTCTCCATTTACAGAAATTCATCCCAGTTGATGAAATTAATGAAGAATGCTAAATTTTACTAAGCTTACTCCTACTAGTCCTTAAATAAACTGGATATTTTTTTTTTTAATGAGAGGGATATGATGAGACTCATTTGGAACTTCCAGAAGCATTAAATAGCAAGGTTGTGCAGAACTCCAGGCCTAGATGAAACTTTAATTGCCCTACAGTGTTCTCTCCCAAGCCAGCCCATAACCCCAGAATGTAGTATGGATTACTGAGAGTTGTGCCTGGACTGTGACTTGGGAAGTCTATGATTCAATTTCTCTATATATCTATGAAGAAGTGGCCTTGGAACAGTGCCGCAGGCACCTGAGCTGTGTGTCCTTGAGGTCCATTGATTACAGAGACTTTTGTGGCTTTACAGAGCTTGAAGGCTCCTAAAGAGGACACTCCATCCTTTCCTTACCCTGTGAACTTCTATCACCTAAGTACATGAACTTAAAACTCTGCAGACATACAGATCCCTTAACAAGTAGGGCTGGGGCAGTCTCAGTCATGGACTTTGTTACCTATTAGTGGGACACTTTACCGTAGTGGAGCTGCCAAGTCAGCCCCAGAATAAAAGAAAGCTCTTAGCCCACATTTGACTGATAAACTGAGGGGGGCTGATATGTAGGAGCCCACCACACCAGAGGAGTAGGATATGTGGGAGGGGGGTAAAGGGTGGGAGGTTGGGACCTCAAGGGGAGGAGGAAGTGGACTGTGATTGAGATGTAATTTGAGTTAATAAATATATTTTTTTTAAAAAAAAACTCTGCAGACAAAGTCTTTCAATTTGCTGCATCTGGCTCCATTCAAATTGAAACAGGAGCAATATAATTTGTACAGTTCAATACTTGTTTTTAAGTGAAAATATTTCTCAAATACAAAAAAAAAGAAAAAGAAAAAAAAAGAGTCTGTGAGTGTAAGTGAATGACACACGGATGTTTCAGTAATGGTTAAGGAAAGCTGGGAAGTTGTAATCCACTCCTGGGTGAATGAAAGAATAAAGGAGAATGGAATGAAGACAGTGAAAGGCCAGGTCTGCATGTGCCAGGTCTTTCTGCCTGAATGTACAGTCGTAGTGGAGAATAAATTCTGTGCACATGAATGCTTGGTGTGAGTCTCTCTTGAAATATTCATTGCATGGATGGACACATTCATAGAAAATGGGATAAGTTACAAAATGGCCTCGGTGATGGGGGGAGAAAGTAGGATGTGAGGTGAGGACAGGGTTGCTTTATCAAAAGTTATGCTGGACATAGTTCATCAATAAATGCCCACCTGCACAACAGGATGAAAGAGAGTGTGCTTGCAAGAGAAGAAATCTCACAGTAATCACTGATTGCAGGCAACTGTGAAGGCGGATAAGGTCTGTGGAGGAAAACTCAGCATCTCTCAGACAATAGCCAGTGTGGAAGTGGAGGGGAAGGAGGTGGCTGGGGCTGGGGTTCTTCCTACTAGTATCAACATCATGTAAATAGTAGCAGTGGGTAGGCCCATCAAGAATCCTTGATGACATAATTATGTATTTGGATAAGGCTCACCCCTGCCAGTATTGCCTGGGGCTCCTTAAAATGAACTGTATAGCATTTTGACTTAGATGATGAGAAAAAACTGGGGGAGCAGAAAGGAAGAAGTCTGGGGAAGACTGAGCTACACAGAACCATCAGGCTTTCTTTACTACAAGTCTTTTTGGACACTCTAAGCTGGCATCATGGAAGTCTCCAAAAGGGTATCACAGTTGATGACCACATGGCTCTTTCCTCTTAAAGACCTTGTAGGTGCTTGGGAATTGTGAAGGTGTAGGTGGTGACAATCAACAAGTCTTTCCACGTCAGTTCCCCTCCTATTTATGGTGACATTCTGAGGAAGAAATATGTGAAAGATGGATTTCATGAGAATAGGGTAGCAACCTAAGTAATGTCAGCCCCAGGGCACTGGGGGGCTGATGGGGTGTGGGGTGACCTATCCGCTCTAGCCCCGAGCCACTCACACTGTTATCTCAGAGGACCTGTGCACCTTACCCAGTACCCAAGGTCTTGCTCTTTGCCATTTTGTTATCTTCTAACAATGAAGAAGATTTAAGATAGGAAGAAGAGTGAGTGATTTATGACTAGACTGGCCAAGCTCCTCTCTCTAAGCTTTTACAATTCTCATCCCCAAAGAAGATATGACCAAAGGCCAGAGCATAAATATAGGACCACATACCCAAAATTTAATCATATAAAAATTATAAATCGAGATGAAACTGATGGCTATGTCCACCCTCTTTTTCTTTTTTTTACAAGTATATCTTGACAAATGTCTCTATGATCCCCAGGAGGTTGGGTTCAATTGACTTATTTGTGGGTAGCTGGGAAGTCTGCAGAGACACCAGATTCCCAGCAGAGCCACTGACTTCCTCCCTCCTGACTCTAGTGCTGGCTGCCAGGGAAGAGTGGCAGCAAAAATTGTGTGCCCCAGGAACCAATGTACCTGTGCTCTTGTCCCTACTCTTCCCAATTGCCATGCTGTAGGCCACTCGTGCCCTTGAGGCTGACTCTCAGGAGAGCCTGGGAATGAAGCTAAATACTTGGGGGAATACTAAGGGTTTGGGCCAGGAAGCTGAAGAGCTGCTTTGGTCTTGGGGAGCATGGATCCTGCAGAAGCATCAGAGTATGGCAGGTCAGGAGCCTAACTGGAATTTGGGGACTAGGGATGATTCCTCTGTGTGAACCACACTTTGAAAAGCTGCAGTCTTCTTAGTTCCTTCTGTCTCAAGGAAGCGTTTTATGTTTGAGTTGAACCACCTCTGGCCCCTCTGATCAGCTGCTTTCTCCCTCATGGAGGTAGGTTACTTTCCCTTTGGCACTGAAAGAAAAAGTACATCAGTTATGTGAAGAGCTGACAATGATGTGTTTTATCAGCTTCAGACTTGCTCCAAAGCCACCTTCTACACCATGATAAATAATAGAAGTTTTATTTTAATTGAATTTCTGTATGTGTGGCAAATGCTGGGTCACATTATACTAGTCTGTGGCTAGAAGCAGCAAAGGCCTCTTCATAAAAACATCATGGTCAGCCAGGCGTGGTGGGGCACGCCTTTAATCCCAGCACCCGGGAGGCAGAGGTAGGCGGATCTCTTCGGAGTTCAAGGTCTACAAAGCGAATCCAGGACAGCCAGGGCTACACAGAGAAACTCTGTCTCAAAACAAAACAAAGACAAAAGCAAAAAACAAAAAAACATCATGGTCCAGAGCTGCGTTCACTGGAGGAAGGGGCAGAGCTGCATCAGTGTCAGACCACATCAGAACACTACATCCCAAGTGTAATTTTTAAAACATACTGTAATAAATGGGACTGGGGCCCCGAGAGATAGCATGAAAGCAAAATAGTAAGAGAAAGGTTTGGTGGGCTGGGGCGACGAAGAAGGGCAAAACTGCTCTGGTGATCTAGACCTGCCATCTTTAGAGGGGAGATCATGATCACTGAGGTTGTAGACATAGTTGTGTCACCTTGGCTACAGTCACATGCGCTGTGTTCTCCACCCCCAGGATCCTGGAGCTGCAGCAGAGCGGTGACATGGACATCCTCAAGCACAAGTGGTGGCCTAAGAATGGCCAGTGCGACCTGTATTCCTCAGTAGACACGAAGCAGAAGGGAGGAGCCCTGGACATCAAGAGCCTGGCAGGCGTGTTCTGCATCCTGGCCGCGGGGATTGTTCTCTCCTGCCTCATAGCGGTGCTGGAGACATGGTGGAGCAGGAGGAAGGGCTCCCGGGTCCCATCCAAAGAGGTACTTGAACTTGGGCCCCAGGTAGAGCTGCCGAACAACTGGTGGGCTGTATTTCCAGGGAGGAAGGGGTAACGTTGGCAATTGCTCTTTCTGCTATCTTTGAAGTTTCAAAGTAAGCATGTGGAGTGCAGAAGGACAGCCAATGCCAGTCAGTTCCCAATTAGTACTCACGGGGTGAATGTAGAGCAGGCATAGTATCTATGAGGCTGACAATTTTCATGTTCTGCAGCAGGCTCTGAAATTCTGAGTCTCAGGCTAAATACTAATGATCCTGCAAGAGTGTGATTCCCTTGACCCAGTTTGCAAAGATGCCTAACAGTTTCTTTCAATTCCTTAAGTTGTAGATAAATTTGAGTCTTAAATACTAGGCCTGAAGACCCCATAATGATGCTTTCTCTTCATGACTAGTCACTGCTTCCTATCTATTTATGAAGATCTACAGAAATGACTGTGTATCTAGATGGGCTCTCCCATGATCCCAAGTTTGCCAAATTCACATCAGGAAATCATTCTGAATTCTGTTTACCTCCTTGACTGTGTGTCATCAGCTTAATTCCAGGGCCATATTCAGGTGTGTATCACTATCTGTAAGAACATTGCAGAATTATACACATTCCCTCATTGAAAGCAGCATGTGAGGTATGTCCATTACCAGAGAAAATGTCAACATAAAAGAAAACACGTGGCTCATCAATCTTATTGCTAAAAGCTTGAAGAGCTGATGTGAAAAGCAACCTGAGTTTGTTCAGTAGTTTAATTTAAGGGTCAGTTTCAAAAACAAAAAAAAAGGTTTAAACTTTCTGCCCAGCACTTGGCTGACTGTTGCCCAAGGCACTCCACAGAGATTGGCTTTGATGCACAAATAAAAGTGATCTCTCATTTGTGTATGCATGTCTGCGCGGTAGTGTTGTCTTTCGAACATCCTTACCTACAGAGTCTAAGGATCCTCATCGCTCCTTAGATGCAAAGTACATCAGTAGCGTTTTTTAGGAACAGCTTGGCTTACCTTGCTTCCTACCTGTGTGAGTGATCACACACAATCCCACTACATGGAGACCAAATTAAAAGCTAATCAGATTTATTGTCATGTCTTCTTTGTAGAGTAAGTAAGCATTGGTATCTCTGCTGACATCAATCCAAACCAAAAAAGGTCACATTAATGTAGATTGTCTCTGAGACTCAGTGTTCTCCAAACTCTGGAAACAAGGGGCTCATGAGTCTCTTCTATTTTTGAATTACTACTGAAGATATTAAATGTTTGCATTGTTATAGCTGTTGATGGATATCTACATTACAGTTGCCATGGGAACCATAAAATTTATACATCTAAACCTTCTGAAGTCTCGGTGATAATACCTCATTAATGGATGTTTCATTGGATTTTGAATGAGAAAGGAGAAGGGAAAGCTGGGATCTGCACCCTTGCAGTTTTCACTGAACATGTGTGGTGGGAAAGTATGTACCCTACTCTAAGTTCTGAGGGCCATTCCAGGTTCTGTGAGCAACTGTTTTCTCCTGTTGTGATTAACGGGCATTTTTACAGCCTCATCAATTTAATTACTTGACCGTGAGTGTAAATACCCCAAAGGAATTTTTATTTCTTCTCAATTCTATTTTTCAACCCTGAAGGGTTTACAGATAGGATTTCTCTCTGAAATTCTGTGGCTTTACTGCCTTCCAAAAAAGTAAATAAATAAAACTTCTTACAAACATACCCACTAAACAAAAAGCTGACCCTCATTTAAAGCTACTTATTCACAAGTCCTGACTTGAAGGGATCTGTAAGCACCCCGTCTGACCTCACAGTTAACAGTTACTGGGTAGCATATGCACTCTCAGTCAAGAAGTCTGTCTTGTACGGACTCTTTCTCAAGAAACTCATAGCTCTGGGCTGCAGGAACTAACACTTTAGAAGTCATTGACACTTTAGTATGAAGAAGCACATTATATCTCTTTCATCTAAGAATAGAAAGCTAAAGCTAAGCCTAAGTGATACAAAGGATTTTTGAAAGTCCATTTGGAATGAGACTCTGAAAGAGGAAGCATGCACAAAGAGGGGTGGCAGGGGTCGAGGGGAGTCCCTGGAATCAGACTTTCTGTGCCTGTCCCTGCCTGAGCCTGTCCTGTGTCTTTGTAGCTGCATGTAGCATATGCTCATTTTAAAGCTCTGGCTGCAAGGAAAGTATTTATTGTAGATACTTTGTCTCAAAGCCCTATTTGTATTCCCAGAAACAAGCACAGTGCCTGGCTCATGTTAGAGGCCCAATCAATCTGTTAGGCGAATATGCCCCAAAGTTCAGTTAATTACATGTTTGCTGAACGACTTTTTTCTTTCTTACACCATGGAAGCTAGTACTGATGAGATCCTTATTTTCTTTTTCTTCATCTCCAGGATGACAAGGAAATTGACCTGGAGCACCTTCATAGACGTGTAAATAGCTTGTGCACAGATGACGACAGCCCCCATAAACAGTTTTCCACCTCGTCAATTGACTTGACCCCTCTGGACATTGACACTTTGCCAACACGACAAGCCCTGGAGCAGATCAGTGATTTCAGAAACACTCACATCACCACCACCACCTTCATCCCAGAGCAGATCCAGACTCTTAGCCGCACACTCTCAGCAAAGGCTGCCTCTGGCTTCGCTTTCGGCAGTGTGCCCGAGCACCGAACTGGCCCTTTTAGGCACAGGGCCCCTAACGGGGGCTTTTTCAGAAGTCCTATCAAAACAATGTCATCTATTCCTTATCAGCCTACTCCCACTCTGGGGCTCAATCTGGGCAATGACCCCGACCGAGGCACGTCCATATGAGCAGCAGACAGCTCCGCCTATCCTAGGACTCCCCCAAAGGAGCAACTGTAATGTGGAACTAACAAGGATGTGATGTCTTATTTAAAAGAAATCAGGATAATTAGTAACAATTCTAGTTCTTTCTCCTCACACCCCTTTCCTGCTCTATTTCTTTTTCTTCTCTCTTTCTCCCTCTCTCTGTCTATCACCCTCTATTTTTTTTTCATTACTCAACTTGTTCCTCAAGAATACAGTATTCTAGGATCCTATTAGTCCGCTTTCCATATACTGTACTTCAAAGGTAGGGAATGAACACTGAGTCACTAAGAGCACTCTAAGGGTTGACTTTGCATACAGGGCTCCTACGTACCATTCCTGTGTTTTGAAACTATAATTGCAATAACTTCAGTCGTTCTCCATCTTCAGCTGCATCCATAAAATTCTCCACTGCTGTCGAGCGTCCTTTAACTGTGGACCAAAGACAACCCCTGCAGTGTCTGTAAAATGATTTAAAGACCTTTCAAGCCACGCAATATGAGAATGCAGTTTTGTAGGATTACAAAAGCCATTAATATGCCAGTCAAGACTACAGTTAAAATCCCCCTTGAACTGCAGCAGTACAATCACCTCCATGTGATTGTACAGTATTCAAACTTTTTCTTGTGTACAGTGAACTCTACCATATGGCAAAGCCCTTTATTGTGTTAAATAACTTAGTATCTCATATATACATATATATGCACCTATATAATGTGTATATATATAAAAATGCAGCCATTGCTATTGCAATTCATTTAATAAAGCTTTAGTTTTAAAAACCAAGCATTGTGTACAGGAGCTACAACAGCGCAGGAGGCCTTTTCAGTTGGAAGGCAGGTTTGCTTTAATGTCACTCTGACCTGCACTGTTTGCCATGAGACTATTTTATAATTTTGTTATTAAAACATCCAGGATGATCTCATCTTTGTTCCTAGATGTACTCATTTGAATAGGTTTTGCATTCATTACTCAGCAGCATATAAAGCTAACCTTGATAATTTTGCCTTTTGTTAATTATCTAAATGGGAAATATCATTAGCTGAACCCCACACACAGCACAGAGAGCGGAGTTTATCCACAGATCATTGTAGGTTCAAAGTCCTCTTCCAAAGCTGCAAGCCTATCAATGTAACTGCAGCTGGGGAGGAGGGAAATCGCTCAGAGGTGTCGATGTGGCCTTATTTGTGTCATGCATCACCCTACACCATCTGGGCTCTCATCTGAACCCCTTTTCTACCCGCTTCTACTTGAAGATGTTCTGTCTTTTTAAAAATCAGTGCCAAGTGTGTCAGCAGGGGCGACAAGCAAAAACCAGTGCCTCGATGTGCACAATCCTCTAAAAGTAGCATTCTTATCTGTTAGAAACATAGAATGAGCTTCATTTGTAATCCTTAAACTCAACATGGTAAGTAGGAAGCAAGAATTTATCCTGTGTTTTCAGGCAGCCGTATGCTTACTTTAATCTCATTCATTCTGTGGCTAGGATTGCCAGAGAATCCAGCCTGTGAGATTGCTTTAGGAACAGTTAAGAGGTATATTCTTAAGGTGTATTCTATTTTGATCTAATTCTGTTCTGGGGAGCATCTGTACTGTCACTGCTTTTGTACTAAATCTTCAAATATTGTCTACTGTGTCAGGCAGAAAATTTTCTTTTCATGAGAAACCACTTTGTTTCCAGGGTGACGAGTCCCACAGTGCATGCACACCTTGTTCCCCTGTGACATTCATGTTCTCATTTACAATTGGTTTTCAAACAGAAAAGTCTTTACAGCTATATAGGGGCACACCAGATGCTGCAGTGACTTCAGCTATCAACAAACTGTTAACCATGTACAATATTGGAAATAGGCTGATTTTGATGTATTGCCTATCCTACAAGAACACAAAACCTTTTGAAGGCCTCAGTTACGAGTGGCAGAGCTTTCTGTGTATAATTTGTCTACATAATTTGTCTAATAAAAACATTTTCTAAACTTGCTCTCATACTATTGAAGTCTTAACTATACAAGTAGAAGATGCTGATCTCACTGATATGTCTGAAGTTCCTGAAAACACTGACTTTATTAAGGTGTAGAACATCAACTCTAACTAGCCAGACACCAAAGTGAGTGGCTCTCTAGAAACCATGCTTCAAGATGCCCTAAGCCAAACAAAGACTGCTAATCTGATATTCAAGACTATTTGAACCAACAATATATTTGGTTTTCTTCATGGATGTATCTGTGAACACTTTGAGGGGAAATTTGTCCTTTTGTAGAAACAATGCAGAAAGAAGAAATTGAGGGTAATTATTAAACTTTGGACTTATTAAAAATTGCTTAGCTCTTCAAGAAATAATCACCATACTGAATCTATTCATTTGGAAATTCATTTAGACTCAAAAATTATTTCTAAAACACTATTATTTCCACATTTGAACACTATTAAATCCCTCTAACATTTAACTCAATGGATATATAATAAGTATAAAATATGATTTAGATGAAAATCTCTGCTCTAAAATTCCATCAAAATGGCTTTTTAAATGTGGGAAATAGGAGAAACTTTAGAGAAATAGACTATGTCCACCAAGTTGTGACTATGAGAACATGGCATTCTAAAAATCTGTTAATTGCCCAAATATTTGATAGTCTAAGGCTTGAAACTGATGTGGAACTTCAGCTTTGAGATTTGGGCTCTGCAATGCTTCCTCCACATTCAAGCAAGTACTCATCTGAGGGCCTGTGAATGTAGGAATGAGGTAGAAACACAGGTTCTTCCACCTCCTCCTCCCCAGGGCACACACTGCAGATCTCGGGCATTCTATCTGTGATTGTGATCTATGGGTGTCACATAACCACCTGTGTCAACAGGTGGGGCAGCCAGCATCTACTGCCTCTATTCTAGGTCACAGATTTGGGTAGAAGTATGCCTGAATCACTTCTTTGTCTTGTGTCAGTTCCTTCATCCAGAGTCTGCCCTGACTGGTACCCTTTAGATCAAACGCTATTGCAATACAAATACTTTATACCCAAGTGATTGAATTGCCTTCAAATGCCCAATGTCTTCTACTGGTGAGTCAGCAAGCTTTCTGCACTTTTATGAATAATCAGACATACAAAGAAAATTACGAGGCTACTTTTCTTACTATATCATATCTCCCTGTGTGCAACTTATTCTTTTCTTAATTGTATGATTTTTTTCCCATCTCCTTTATTTTAGAATTCTGATCACCTGAAGAGATACTGTTATAAAGCAGATTTTTTGAATAGTACTTTGCTTTGTTAATTAAAAAGAAAACAGATGAAAAGACTGACTCACCCATCTTGCCTTCCATTTCTATTATTCTAGCTGAATAGCAAATTATTGCTTTTTTATAGGCAGAACTTTTTGGTGAAATGCATTCTGGATTATGAATGTAGTAAGTAAAGCAGGGCTAAGAGCTCATGTGACTGCAATGGGATTGCTAAAATTTGAGTCTTTTTATTTCCTAAATTAAATCCTATAGACAATCTAAGACTTTTGACCAGATACTATTTAATGGCTAAGAACGATGGTTATGATGACCATCTTAACACGTTAGTAGATGGCCTTCCAATAATTACTCTAGCAGAGCACATAAAGCTCCCTTGAGTGGAAGCAACTTCCTTGACAGCAAAAAAATAAGTAGTCAAAGCCACCGCTGGATAGTAGGTTTGGTAAGTTTCATTCAGTTCTCTTAGGATGTACCAAGATCCTGCTGTGTGAATGCTCTAGTGCAAAGTGGTTGAATGTAAACAGATGTGTCCATGCTTGTTAGGGGTTCTGGATATGTACTGTCACCAGCCTTTGTCTTTTCTCCATACTGAAATTCAAGATGCATAGGCCACTGCACAGCCTTCTTGAGATGGCAGAATGTGTCACCCCCAATCCACTTCAGCCCCTCAGGTCTTCTGTGCCCCAACCTACCAGAGAAATTCATCTTAATAGTTCTGGAAAGCCAGCTATGCCTGTTTTCTGAGGCTCAGAACACCTCCACGACAGAACTTTGGATATTTCCCAATATGCTAATTTTCAGAAATGTGAATGTTGCCAGAAGCAAACTGTTTAACGCTCTGTTCTTACCAATACCTGTGTATGATCCTTGCTAACATCCATGTCAGAATGATACAGACCACACAACTCCTGTCTGTCCTACAGCTGTAATCATTTGGGATAATTAGAACTTTACAATGTTTCAGGCACTTTGCTTCAAAGACCAAACAATTTTAATCAGGATCTTCTTCACATTGCAACTAAGCCTCCAGGCGACAATTTTGCCATTGGAGACATAGGACACAGTGTTCCTCAGCAGTCTGCTATGCTGGCAGCCTCTCAGATCATTTATCCTCCAGAGATAGAGACCCTGTGGCCCTTCCCCATCATGTGGCGCTGCATAGATGGGCTCTGCCTAAAACAGAGGCAAATTCAGGTAAAAGGAACTCAGTCTTCATTTCTTTCATCTGAGTTCCCCAAGTTTCTTTTTTTTTTTGAGTAGTTTACAGTTGCACTGTGACCAGTAAATTAATGGCAAAGCAAAAACCATTCAAATTTTAAAACTCCCTTCATATCTGAAGTCTCTATCCTGACTCTTCTACACATGATTTAGGACTGGTACCTCAATTTTAACAATTTTGCACATTTTATGGAATTTCCTCAGGGTGGAGAAGAGGAAGTGGATAAGGCTAATGACACTGTGTTGCCATTGCTAGCCTCCCACTGCCCACATGGCTGACTCCACTCTATCAGAAGCCGAAACCTGGCCTGTTGTTTGAAGAAACGGCACAGATTCTCACTTAGGCTGAAAATATCCAGGATGTGATTGGAAAATCTCATTTTTTCAAGACAACATCAATTCTCGTTCATTTAAAACTAATTAAGCTTTTGGAGCAGCTGCTTTAGAAAAGGAAACAGATGTCACAAATCAAAACTGTCAGCACCAGAGAAAAGATGAAAAATATTGCTTTTAATAAATATTTGCCTGTTGCAGATTTGAAATAATACAAGTAGAAGGCAGATGTTAATTTTCAAATCATTACATTATATTTTTATTGGCACTACTGAAAAAAAAGAATTAAGTAGTTACTTTAGTGACTGTGTTTAATTTTTAAAAACCAGACATCAATGTTTTTCTTTAAACACAACAGACACACAGTTTAAAGATAATAAACAACCTCTCTGAAGTTAAAAGGTGAACAAGATTCATCTTACCTACTTCCTGTGCAAAAGGATTCAAGAGAAAAGGCATTGCATATATATATATATATATATATATATATATAATGAAATAAGATTCAATGTGCAAGAATATAGTTTACTTGGCATTTTCAGAGTTGCAAATGTTTTTTTAGAACCCGAACGAACCACACACTGTGCACATACATTGATGAGAGTTAACATTCAATTCTTTTGCAAAATTAAAGTTGACTTTGAAATGAAGTTTAGAGCTTGCTTAGTATCTACTTTAAAGAGTTAAGTTTATGGTTGTTCTTAGAAATAAAAACATATTTGAATTAATTTGAAAGTAGAGGTTACATATTTCCACATCTTGTCTTCTTCATGCCATAAAATGTTAATGAATAATGAATGTGTCCAAGTATCTTTCAGTTACTATTATTAAAAAGCTTCAATCATCTGAAAAATTACAGTTAATGATACAGTTAATTAAAATGACAGAAACTAAACAGCCAACATAGAAAGGTCTCACCTTATAGTGAGTGTGGCACTTCTTTCCAAAACAACACAGTGCAGGTAAAAATGCTCAATTAAGCACCTGGAAAGGAATGCAACCAACGTGCACATTCAGTTCTACAAGGCCAAGCATTCCCAAACTCGGTCTCTTCTGACTTCTTCATAAAAACACCTTGCAAAGACTGTTCATAAATGGAGAGACCCATGAGAAAGCATTCTCACATGTTGAGCCTCCAAAGTATTAGATGAAGTGTCCAGTAGTTCAGTTACAATCAGTATTTTAACTGATTTTTCCATGTTCATCACCACTAAGTGACGTTTGTAAATATTACTCTATAACAAAGATTTCTGTGTGTCAATTTAAACAGTACATATCCATGAATGCTAGAGAAGCTTCAGGGATCTAGAATACTAGAGACCTCCTGGAATCAGTCTATAAACAAGCAACTACCACCAGAACACATCTAAGCAGTTTCCCTGAGCAGCATGCTGACCACACTTCTTAGCCAACAGATTCCTCATTTCTCATGGCAGGCTGCATCCCTGGGTGAAAGTCTTCCCTACATACTCTGATATTTCAGATAGCTTCCAAAGTTGCAAGTAAAAAAAAGGAAACATTGGAAAAGTTAAATAAAAAATCCATGGCATAAATAACATCCTTAGATATGAATATACATTCTGTCAGGACACAGGATAAATTTAACTGTCAGATTAATAAGAAAAATATACTCTGAGGAGAATAAGGGAAGAATATAGGCTGTGTGTATGTTATGTGTTCATGGAGTAAGCAGAGACTCAGTGTGGTGATGGCAATGTGGAAAGGCCCAGAAGACACTTTCAAAGTGGTGAGCACAGAACAATAAAGGCATGGGGAGAGGAAAATAAGTTTGAGGGAGCAGTGGTAGACCAAGCGTGAAGTCCAAAATGCATCAGGGGTAGTAAGTAGTACAGTGTGGCTGTGGTATAGAAAGCTAAGGCTGGATTCAGAAAGCCTGCCAAATTCCATTCACTTATCAGTCCCATATCCAGTGTGTATTTGGGGTTACTTTGTGCAAGATACTGTTTTCATACAAGCGCATAGAGTTTAAAATTTAAAAAAAAAAAAGCAGGGAAGACACACCATTAAACCCAGAAATTCCTGTCCTCAAGGAACTTACACTTGACAGAAGACAGATTAACAAGCAAGATATACCTGTAAAGAACTAGTCAATCACAAGGTAAATGTAGCAGAAAAAAACTAAAACACAAGAGCAGGGGCAGGAAGGCCACAGTGGAATGGAAATGTACTATTCCAAAGAAAGTGGTGAGAGGAGGTCCCAGTGAGAAGCTTGGATTTGAGGGAGCCTGTAAAGGGAGTGAGAAAGTTAGCCATGTTGTGATTCAGGGAAAGAGTACTCTTGACTTCAGGGGCAGACAATGCAGATGCTCTGAGTTTAGAGAGTGGAGGACAAGCTTGGGATGCAGTAAGACAATCAACACAGCTGTGGAGACAGAAATGGCATGGGTAAAGGGTAGTCCAGAAAAGTCTGACAAGGCCGGGATACTCTGAGAATGCAAGCTCTTATCCTGGAGTGTTCTGAACAAAGTGCAAGTCTTCATCTTCAACAGGTCAATTACCAGGTGCCAGCAAATTGTTGGCATGTTTCCACCTTATTCTGTCATTATTTTAAGTGGAGTATTTCAAGAGCATGGGATAGTTGTACGGTGCCTGGCCATTTGGACTTCAGTCCGTGAATTACCTGAGAGTCACAGAGGCTCACAGCTATGGAATGCATAGAAACCTCCACTGGGAGACACTGAAGCTTTGTGACCAAAAGGGAAACTCTAAGATCTGTATGTTCTTAGAGGAATGGTTTAGAAAGGTTAAGCCTGTAGCACCTCGTCAAATGGAAGGGAAAGGGACCAGACAAGATCCTGATAAGGCATAATGAGATGGCTCAGTGGGTAAAGAGTTAAACATCTTAGTCAAAAGAGGAAAGAAGCTAGAGATAGTAAATACGCTTGTGAAGAAAAACCAGAGGAATCTGATTTATTGAATATAAATGAGTACGAAGGAGAAAAAGTCAACAATGACTGAGTTTTCAAATCCAGATACAAAGAGATGAAAAGGATTGAGCAGAAGAGCAGAGAGGTCACTCTCGCTTCCCTTCAGCTGAGATCTCCTAGAAGAAAGTATAGATTACAGAACATGTATTTCTTTTCTCTTGCTGTGAGCACGTGAGGCGTATTTGTAACAGGTGATAGATAACTATGAGTGTGACTGTTATGGAGCTCATGATTTTAAATGGGGCTCCCAGAAGTTCTGAGGGCTTTTCTCAAGATGAAATGAGCAGCATCATGGTTGAGGTGAGGCGCACTAGGCTTCAGTCAGAGTTGCTCTGATTGTATCTCTTCATATACTGAACTTCCTCCTAAGATTTCCTCAACCCTCAGGGAGCACATTGCTGAGGAGTGACCAACTCTACAGGGCAGGGAGCCTTAAAATTCTCATCACCTGTTAGGCTCTTCCTCTTCACAAGTGGTCTTTGCTCACTGCTGAACACTGCTCACATATGTTTCTTTGAAATGCTGCAGAACAAGACTTCTCCTTATTACCCACAAATTGATTACCACATTTTCTAGTTGGTGAAGATTTAACTGACCAAACTGTCCTTTGACATGGTGACAAGGACACAAAGCTTATGAGTGAGCCTTGAAGTTGATCCCAAATCTCCAGTGTCCTCAATGAGAGAAATAAAGCAGGTCTCCTACACAGGGTGATGGCACCGAGGAAGCAGGGGAAGTTGAATCTCTGTGACTCCAAGGCTAGCCTGTTCTCCATACCAAGTTCCAGAACAGTCAGGTCTGCATATAGAGACCCCATCTCAAAAGCAAAACAAAATAAAAGACAAGCAAACAAACAAATAAAAAAAAAAGGAGATATCCTTCCATGAGGCTCAGTAGAATCATGAAGCAGATAAACCTGAATTCAACCTGGAAGCTGTTTCCAAATGCTTGTCTTCCAAGAGCAATGGATTGGGGTGAACACAGGTGCAAAGCCTGCCCTGCACAAGTCATCATGCATATGCTGTGTCAAGTCAAATGGCTTTGACATTAACCATGTTTGGCTCAGCAAAATTGCTGTGTGTTTTGAGACCCAAGTCTATTTCAACTTGAGAGTTCAGAAAGAATGTACTTGTGCAGTCAAGAAGACTCAAAGAGATTAAAAGACCCATGTGATCTACTGTCACAGGTTCCTTGCTGGCAGCTGAGGAGGTGAGGAGGTGCCATAAAAAACCACAAATGGGATTTCACTGAGAATGTCATTTGCTAACTTTCACCTGTCAACACTGAAGCCATTGTAATGGATCCCTTCATGGAAATCAAAGATGATTTCCCAGTTCTAAGGGGAAAAAAAATCACATATCCAGTATAAACAAGAAACAGGTAGTATATATCCTTACAAATTTAAGATAACTTTTGTAAACCTGCTTTTAAACTTGTTTTAGAATACAACTCCTTGCAATCTACTCTTGCCTCACATGAAGCACACACATAAACATAATCTACCTTCTTCCCTATGGACTCTACAGTAATGAGGAAAGTGGTATGTAAGTTGTAAACACACGCTATGTGAATATCTTTACAATTCAACAACATCTCAGCAATTTGGGGTGTATATGTTTCTAAATCACCATCTTAACATTTTGTAGCATAAATCCTCATCTAAGATTTCAAATATGGAGACATTTAAACTACTGTCTTCAGAAAAAGTCATCTTCTTGAAACTGCCTACAGATCCAGTCCCAGGGCATCTGATACCCTATTCTCCTCTCTGTGGGCATGCATACATAGGCACACATTCCTACACAACAAAAAAAAAGTAATAAAAATAAATAAATCACAAAAATAACACAACTGAGACAGAAAAAGTTAAGAAACTTGAGTAAGGTCATAAATTAAAAATTGAGCCAAATGTATTTCAAATTCACGCCTCTTATCTCCAAATCCATGCCCTTGCCACGTTCTACCAAGACCAGCAAGAGATGGAAGGAGAGACATGACACTCTTATCTACACACCCATTCTCCAAGGAGCTATGTCCGCTATAAACTGGTCTTCAGTAACTGACTGTATTTTAATAGAAACTATTAGTAGAAAATTAAACTTTATGCAAGATGAATATAAGTGGTTATGCATCATGAGTTAGAAGACTTAACAGATTTCAAGAAGCCCCTGCCAGATTAGCCCACATGCCAGCAAACCTAACCCCCTGGTCACATGCCAGAAAACCTAACCCCCTGGTCACATGCTAGTAAACCTATTCCTTCCCCCATTACAGACCAACAAGCCTATGGCCCCTAGTCACATGCCAGGAAAACTATCCCCCTCATTGCCACTGATATTTCAGCAACACTTCTAACCTTCTTTTACTACATTAGTGCCCTCTAATGGACATATTAGGAAACCAACCCCTATGGCATATACTGTCTTGTGCCAAGCCACAAGTCTCTTTTTATAGCTTCTGCCTGTAGCCAAGGCTACAGGTCTCCCAAACCCACTCTGCCAGCTCTCCTACACTCACTTCTCAGTTGAGGCTAATCAATAATTTAACTTTGTCTGTGGTACTACGGTCCACTAGCTAACAACAAAGACCTTAGGTGAGTCCTTTCCTGAATGCTTCTGGCAGGAAGTGCTAGGCAATTGCCATATAGGGGCAGTATGTGAGCTGAGGAAATGAGTTTTGACAATTACAGATACAGAGGGAGACTATACAAGCATTGAGTGAAGAGGAAATGAGAAAAAAAAATGACCAAAAAGTAGGGGCTAGATCCCAAGAGACTCCATAGCCTAGAGATATTAGAACACCCATGCTTATGGATGCTCTGTTCATAATAGCAAAGAAATGGAATAAACATAGATGGCCATCAACAGATGAGTAACTAATCCCCTATACACGTAGAGATTTCTATGCCATAAAGAAAAAAGAACTCATGAAATATGCAGGAAAATGAATGTAACTAGAAATTCTTAAGTGACATAACCCAGACTTGGAAAGACAAATAGAGAATGTTCTTTCTCATGGTTGGGTCCTAGCTTCTATTGCTATTTATGTTGTTTATGTGGGAATGAATGTGGGCAGAGGTCAGAATACTAAGAAGGTGCCCATGAGAAGGACAAAGGAGGCTTTAAGATATGAAGGTGAGAAAGGGAAGAGAGGACATGTGGTATGGACATTGTAAGGGGGCCCCTGATAGGGGTTATGCAGTGGATACAGTGGTCATGGAGAAAGAGAAGAGGAGCAGAGTGGGGCAAAATCCATCAAAATGAAGGATGTATGAAATGCTATAAGGAAATCTGTTGCTTTGAATATAATTAAAAATAAGTAAATAAAAGTAGTCTATAGAAGATAAGACTATGGCTTTTTTTTTTTTAAAAAAAAAGGAGTCTTGAAGAAACATACAGAGAGAAAATGCAGAATAATTGACTTGCTGATGCATTGATACTTATTTAGGCTTTGTGAGTGCATTACACATCAGCAGAGGCACATATACACACACACCAGCTACTGCAGACACTCAGATATGAGACTATTACTGTTTCAGAGCTATTATTTTGTTTTAAGGGGTATCATGTCTGTAAAGAACTGCAGCACAAGGTAAAGTGTGTTGTGTTCCACAAAACTGCCAGAGAAAATTACAAAGATTTCAGAGAAAAGAGAAAATGCTACTCTTCCAGATCTCTCATTGATGGAAGACTGCATGACTACTATAAAAAGTGATGTCTGATTCACACCTAAAAATATCCCATAATGTTTGGGAATTCAGAGGAAGCCCAGGCCTTTTTTCACTGATGTGATAAAATATTTTGTGGGGAAGATGGTTTTGGCAGCTGACCTTTAAAACTGAATGTAATGTCCCCATGTGAAGTACAGAGAAAGGCTTTCTTTTAAGGAAAGGGAAAGAGATGATCCAAGTCACATCAGGAAGATGAAGTAGCTTGGCTATAACACATGGCCTGTGAAGAGTAGTAAGGACAGAAAATGACACAACTATAAAAATCTAAGTGAGCCACCCACCTACTGTGTTGGGTTGCCTCCTTTTACAACCCAGTACATTCTGAGAAGCTGTGAATATCACAGTCATAGTAATGTTCACATTCTACTGGGAAGACAGACAATTTAGCAGGCAGTGACAATTAATTGTGATAAGTGCTACCACAGAGGACATAAAACGTGATTTGTTACACAGAACAGGGCTCAGCAAAACTCTCAAGGGGACCAGATTCCAAATTAAACCAGAGGGATTACTGGACGGTCCCCAGGCAAAGGAAACAGGGACCATTCAGACAGAGTGGCCAGCATTAACAGAGACCTGAGGTCAGAGAATAGCATCTGTTCCAAGGACTGAAGGAAGGAAAGCCAAACTGGAAATAGATGGGAAAAGAAAGAACTGGAAGTTGCTGGAAGTGGTAGGAGTGAGCTTGGCTCTGCACAAAATGCATCCAAGAATTTGTAGGTTAGGTTTTTGGGACTGCCTGTGGCATTAAAAGTGGAGTAGTGACTCGATCATCTTCATGTTTTCAAGAATCAGTCTCTCTGCCCACGGAGACAGTTTGGAAGTGGAGCAAGATGTAATGGGTGGGCCTGCTGAGAATTATAGCAACCTTCCAGTGAGAAGACAGGATTCTTCTAGTCCCAATGCGAGAGGTAGAAAGAAAGAGTTGTGTAGGAAATGGGGTCAGGGGTCTGGGCTTCTGGTACACCATGAAGCAACTGAAGTTTTAAGATGTGATGAATGAGCTGAGCAACATGTGAGCCTATTTAACAGAAAGTTAGTTCTGAAAATGGAACCAAGTGTGGTGAACTTTCAAGGGCAAAAGCATTCATTTAGAAACCGACAAGGAGCTGATCGAGAGCTGGGAGAATGAACGAAGGAATGAGTGTTCCCAGGGGTCAAGAGGAGATCTGTTCAATAGCAACAGTCAAGCTTGTCAATTACTCAGCGAACATGGCTATCTATTAGATCCAGAAGCTTGGAAGGCCCTGAGGACTTTGGTAAGAACAGTATTCAGGAAAAAGAGGAAGAAGAGAGGTATCAAAAGAATAAGGAGAAGGAGATGAGAGGAAGAAGGTTAAAGATGCTGAAAACCACAGCTAGGTAACAGGTGTGGAAGAAGAAGGAATAAGTAGGTTGGAAACTAGTGATGAAGCAAGAAAGGATTGCTCCTGGGAGAAAAAAAAGAATGAGCTTTTTATCTGCTTCCTTATTTGTTCTAGAGTAGGAGAGATTTGGGGGTTTTATGCAAATGAGAAGGCAGCTGTAATGAACATTGAAAATGCAGCCAATGGTGAAGAATCATGATGTATAAAGGGTTGGGACCCATGGCACACGTGTCCTTCATGGAAGGAATACCAATCTCATTGTGATGGAAAGAGACCGAAGTGGGGTATACTTATAAATAACCTTCTGGGTTCAATAGCAGGACAGTGAATATGAACTCTGGATTCTGTTTTTGCAGATCATTGGTGAAGATGAATGTTCAAAGCTATAAGAATAAAGAATAGGGGAACTCATTAGAGAAACATAGAAGCCCTATGCTCATTGTTGAGGATTCAGCTGGCTTTATGATGGTCTGATCTATATAGACAGAATTTTTCAACCATCTCTGGCAGCCTTTGTGAATGCAGAGAACTCAGAATTGGTGGATTATCTGGGGGTTGTAGCTTTAATATAAATATGCAAAAGTAGGAGAGAGTCACCATTCCAAGTGGCACTAAACTAAAATACGTCTTTAACATAGTGTCCAATAGTATGTGAAGTACAGAGAAAAGACACATTAAAAGAAATAACACTATCTGCCAGTAAAATATGTCCCTTCCCTCCTACCTCAGTGGCTTAGCTAATGGAATATCACAGCAATCAGAGGACCATCTTCTATGTAATGATTCACAACCCAAATTCCAAAGTGCACACCAGTAGTTGGGAGGCTGAGACAAGAGGATTGTGACCTGTGGCTATATAATGAGAACTTGTTTGTGTTTCTGTTATGGGGGTAGGGGAAGGAAGAAGAGGGAAGAAGGGAGAGGAAATAAAACACAAAGGAATAATGGAACAAAGAAAAAGGAAAATGAAAAGAAAAGGAAAAACAAAAACAAAAGAGTACAGAGTCTCTTTGGGTCCCATTAAGACTGAGCTCTCCAGTCTCTTGTTCTCTGTACCTTGACTAGTTGTGAGTCTCTATGTTAATCTCTGTTACTCTGGTGAGCCTCAAAAGAAGCTGTGGGTGGGCATCTGTGTCACTCCCCCTCCCTGGAAGACTCGGGGATCATCATGGAAGATGAGGCAGAAACAATAAGAGCCACAGGCAATGGATGACCACAAGGAAACAGTGTTATCCAGACACAGAGGACAGTTACACATGTGAACTCATTGTGGTTGTAACAATATGCACAAGACATGCACAAGGTCTAGCCAGATAAAACCCCACCTCGGGAGAGGGGAACTGGGCACACAGTCCCACACCTAACTAAAACTCTTTTGTTAAGTGACAGCTTCTGGGAAGAGGATCACTTTTGTTAGGAGTGTATCCCCTTGGTAGGTCAACTCTACTCCAATGGAAGGCTGCACATCAAAGAGAACATGGGCAGCAAAACTAGGACGTGATAGGTTTAAAAAAAAAACACAAAGTTGGGTGAAAAGTGGAGGATGGGTAGGAGAATTAAAAGTCCAAAATATAGTTTGTGAACTTCCCAAAGGACTAATTTATGAAATGGTAAATATAAGGCCTTCTAGACCCCTCAGGGCCAGAACACATGTGAACTCACAGGACCTGCATGATCTGCACCAGATGTGGTGGTCCTAAAGCTGAGAGGAGAAAGGGACAGACACACCCATTCCTAACCCAGAAGCTATCTCCAACTGGTAACCACTTGTAAATGAAAATTTAGTTTTCTTCAAGTATTCTCAATGAGGAAACAAACAACTTTAAGGGAAGACATCATGTCCAGCAGTAGGTGACCAACACAAAAATTAATTAAATGGCATCTTTAGAGATTCTTTGTCTCATAAGTTTAAGTCAGATAATTTTTGTTGTTCTTTTTTCTTCCTTACAATTTCTTTGCCTACATATTGTGGCTTCCTGTTTGGGGTTTTAACAGAATTCCTGAATGTCTGAATGTGCATTTCCAGTGGGGTTGTTTTAGCTTTTTTTTTTTTTAATTCTTTATTTTTTTTCCTAAAGAGAGACAGAATGATAAC
>CAJQZJ010000594.1:6590541-6630266 GCA_907164525.1 Lophiomys imhausi
TTTTTTAATTCTTTATTTTTTTTCCTAAAGAGAGACAGAATGATAACGGATCCAGATGGGAGGGAAGGTGGGGAGAAATTGGGAAGAAGTTAGAGGGAGGAGAAACCATAGTCAGAATACATTGTATGAAAAAAAAAAACTACTTTCAGTACAAGAAAAAATAGAAAACAGAAAAGAAAAAAAGAAACAGAAAGTCAGGAAGATGGCTCAATGGTAGAGCACTTGCCAAGCATCACGAGGCCCTGGGTTTCACCTCTAGTCCCCTTCCCTAAAATGGATCTCTGGCTCTCATTCTGATGCCTTTATTTTGCTCTAGGAATTTGGAGATGTTTTTTTTTTTAATCTAAGTGGTTGATAAGGTAGTAGAAACACATTGAGGATTATGGGAAGAAAAATGGAAAACTTCAGGCCTATTTTGAATCACACATAAAGTAACATAGTTATGTCTCCCTATATTCTGTTGGCTTGTCCCATGGTCAGTCAAAGCAATTTTGCTGAACATCAGGCCTGACTGCCATAAAGGGGTAGTAGGAGCATTAGGAAGCTCTCCAACTATGCAAACATGAACAGACTTTTTAAACAATGGTAGTAAAATAAGAAGAAAAGCATTTTGGGAGGAAAAAAAAACTGGTGACTAGGTTAGAGATGATATAAGTGGGTCTGTCTAGAGGACAGAATTAAGGAAAAATAAAGTCAGCATCCAAGGTAAGGCTGGTTCTGAGCGGGGCACCCCAAGTTCAGACTATCTTCTTCCTCAGGTAGTGCTTCCCCTTCCATGGTTTCCAAACAGAACATATCACTTCCTCATGTCTTGTTTTCTCCTTCTACAGGATGTACACAGTTTGGACCAGGGGTTTTCACTGCCTGATTAATCTTTTCTCAGAACCACACCCAGCATCTAGTATGGAAGGGCTCTCTTGATTATTACTTTGGGGATTGTTGAATCTTTCATTGAGTAGCAAAGTCTGTTATGACTGCCAGAGTGGCTGTAGGAAGGTGAGCCTCACACAGAGATTCCAGGCAGGATGTCTGCAGGAGCACAGACTGGGTCAAATGTTTGACTATGGAGCAGGAGATGATCTTTGGCTCTAGGAACTTCATATTTGATATGAAAGTAAAATTCCTAGGTAAATTTACACAGCAGAACCTTGAAACAGAAAAACAAAGATTCCGACAAAATGTTGGAAAACCAAAGTCCCAGAATAAAAAAAAAAAACAACAACAAGAGCCTCAGTTCTCCACACAAGCAGTATGCATGCGAGGAGATGAGTGTATTAGTTCATTTAATCACTTCACAGTGTATACCTATATCAAAAGGTCACATGTCCTAACCTACGAAAGCCTAACCAATTCGCCAGAATAGCATGGCAACTTCATTCTGTCATTCTTCATTCTGTCTTGCTTTTATTGCATAGTCTAATCAATGTAATCAATGTTGGTGCACTTTTAGAATGTGACACCACACACACACACACACACACACACACACACATACACGATAAGAATACAAAATCAGACAATATTGGGCACGTTCAGGGTGGTATGGGCGTAGACAAACAATTCCTCTCCAAACCACAAGGACAATCCTCATCTATGTTCATAGCAGCCTTATTTTTAATAGCTAGAAACTGGAAACAATCCAGATGTCCCTCAACTGACAAATGGATAAAAAAATGTGGTACATTTACACAATGGAATACTACTCAGCTACCAGAAACAAGGAAATCATGCAATTCACAGCCAAATGATGGAACTAGAAAAGCTCATCCTGAGTGAGCTAAGCCAGACTCAGAAAAATGCGCATGGCATCTACTCACTTATAATTGGATTTTAGCCATATACTACAGGATAACTGTACTACAACCAATACACCAAAAAGATCAGGAACATAGATTTTGTTACTTATTAAAGGGACAATTTGCTCTAGGAGTGCTACCATGTTGGCCCCCAGTACAAGAGGAAGCTCTTACAACTAATATGACTGTTGAACTGAGAGGGGCTGATTGGAGGAGTAGGATGTGTGGGAGAGGGAGGAGAGGGTGGGAGAGTGGAACCGGGAGGGGTGGAAAGAGGACACTATGATGGAATGTGACTTTATGTATTAAATAAACATTATAATAAAAAGAATACAAAATCAGTTTTCCTGTGACCCCATTGACAATATTCCTCACCTAAGGTCTCGTGTGGTGGTTCTGAGGAGTGACAGGCTGACCCTGTGTGTCAACTGTGTAAGCTTAGGCAAGTTTCCAAGAGCCTCCTTCATTTTTCTCCTCTGTTATGTGACATGGTGAGAACACATTCCCTACAGCACTGCTGGTAGCATTTATATCTTAGTAAAGCCCTTATCTCAGGTCCTTGTTCACAGTAATCTCCACATACTGTTATAATAGCATTTGCATTTAACACAGCCTACAAAATATAGAGCCTATGAGAATGAGAAACATAGAGAAACCTGACTTTTTATCTCTGAGGCCTTCTTTTTTTTTTTACTCTTTTATTACTTAACATGAAATAAAAATATGTATTTGTTCAACAAGAATCCCCCCTTCCTCTTTCCCTCCGTCCCTGACACCGCTGTTGCCACTTCCTTTTTCTCTGAATTTGATTACTCTAGGAATTTCATATATCAACAGAATTATAAAATATTTGTCCTTTGGTGGTTGGCTTATTTCAGTTAGCATAATGTCCTAGAGGTCCAGCCGTGTGGTAGCTTGCACCAGAATTTCATAGAGATTTCCCTATTTAATGAGCTACACTTAAAGCTAATTTTGCGTTAGCTATATTACTATCAGACTTTTTGTCACACAGAGGCTGACATCATCACTGATGTCTCTCTCATCAGCCTTTTTTTCTTCTTTATTTGTTATTTCTTCAAGTTACATCTCAATAGCATACCCCTCCCTACCCCCCCTCCAGTCCCACCCTCCCACCTTCAACCCCCCCATTCTCTTCCCTTTTTTTTTAAGTTTAAGGTATATCCTATTTCCCCCAACAGTTTCCCTTTTCAGTCCAACAAATGGTTCTTTCTCTTATAATAATAGATACAATACAAAACAACAGAGGTAATTAGGCCACAGTTATGAGGGTTATATGGCTTAGCGTACATTCTCAATGTCCAGTCCATATGTATTTGGTACCTGATTTTAACTTTCTACTATCTAACCATCTCCATGAGTTTAAAGTTCTGTATCTAACTCAACATTCATACTAACTTGTAACACAATTTTAAAAGTATCTTCTTAGATCTATAACACTCTCTTGACTCCTAAACAACTAAAAATTTAATTATGAGACTCTAGCTATCTATTCTTCAACCACCTCAGAGTCCTGAAAGGGATAAATATATCTGATTTTATAGGAAGTACAGGGCCTGCAGCTTCCAAAACTAAGAAATGACATACCAGTGGCTGCCTGGACAGTTCCCATTTTCTCTCCATACATTACAGCATCAATCTTCAGTCGTTTGGCCCAGTTTCTCTGACAGACACTTATTGTAGAGCAGGAGTTAGAAGGACTTGCCTACCCTGTCTTGGCAGAGCCAGGCTGTCGACTTACCTGCTTCCAAGTTTTGTCCTTTTTGGACAGCATTCTGTCTACAGTTGGAGCAAGGGTTTTTTCCTGCCAAGAGATAGGCTTGCGACTAATTTAATCATCTCCCACTGGAGATTCTTCGATGCTCATCTTCTACTTAGAGTAGAATAGGGGGTACTGTCAGGAGTTGATATGTCTCGATATAAAAAAATCTAAAGTTAAGAAAACTTATTTGAATGCCATATTCTGCAGATCTCTTGAGGTTTTTGAAGAAGCCCTATTTGTCTCTTATATTAGGATAAGCAGATGTTGCTTGTCTCTTAGCAGCTTTATTTCTGATTAGCTTAGAAAATAACTATAATAGACTGTCATAGTACCTAACACAATGACTGGTTTGCATGACTATTAGTTTGCATTTCTTAATTATCCTAAACAGTTTATGACAATTAGTAGCAAAAGGCCGAAACTTCACATTTCATTTTTTCCTTTACCCCCTAATCCTTCCATCCCATTTCTCTGGGGTGAGGTGTCCCTATATAACAGCTCCTCATCTCAGTTCAGAGGTCGTATGAGGGCCAAGAGCCTCCTCATTCATTGGGGGTCTGTGAGGCAGTACCACCAGTGAAAAGTGTCTCATTGTCTGGGAGAGAGAACTAAAAAACAAACACATAAGCAGACAGATAAAAAAGGATAAAAAAATAGAAAAAAATGAAATAAAAAGTCTATGTCCATGTTCCCTTTGGTGTGTTATGTGTAGTATTGATATCTCTGAGGCCTTCTTAAAAAGTCTTTTTTGACAGTAGTATACAAATGAAAACACAGGTGTTATTCACCCTGTTACTTAGCAATTGTATGTACTCACAAAACTACAATATATAATTATTTTAAAAGATATTTGGACTTCAGATAAATTGAAAGAACTGTATTTTGTGTGCCTGTGTGTTCAAAGACAGACTTTGCAGTATGCACCTTAAATCAAGGTCAGGTCTGTCCTGTTATTATGCTGTGTTTTATCCTAAATGATTGCAAAACTTTAAGAATGTCAGCCACATTCTCCAACACAGTGCCCACAGGCACATCAGTGAAGCAAGCCTGTTTATGCAAACAGTAACACAATAACACCAGACTGCAGGAGTTATTTTAAAAGACTTTTTACTTCCTATAAAAAAAAACAAAAAAAGACTGATAAATTTACTGACATCCAGCCTAGGGCCTCCATGTTTGCTAGGTAGGCTTCCACCACTGAGCTATATCCCAACTTTCTTTTTACTTTGTGTATTTGGGGAGGTGGGAGGGGGGTGCTATTCTTTCCAGGTTATGAACATTGTAGTCCAGTCTGGCTTTAAGTTTGCAATCCTCCAGTTTTATTCCTCCAATTACCAGGCCACTGTCCTGTGCTACAGTCAAAGAGATTTTTTTTAAGTGAATTGACAAGTTAAAGACCACATTTCCCTTCCTGTATGGTTGTGACTCCTACTGTCACTTGTATAGCCAGAGGGTGGCAGTGTGGTTCCACATGTTGAAATTTTAGCTTTAAATGGTTTTCAACAAGTGATAAAGTTTTTTAAAGACTAGTCATCTTTTGAAAAAAAAAGATGTTTAAATCTATTCAATTTTACCACTAGTAACATATAAACTGGATGTTCAAGACATTTAGGGTGCTTGGATGCTTGGTCCTTTTCAATCCTCTATTTAAAACATAATGCCTTTGTGAGTCCCCAAAGGTAGGCTACAGGGTTAATTAGAAGCCACACGTGTGCTTGTTTTAGTTAGCTGTATCTATAGCACTCTCATTTATTCTGTTGGTGTTATCAAGCCTCTGTCTCTTTTTAATCTGACATCCACAAGGTGATGATGGTGTTGTCCACTTGTGAGATGGGCTGTTTTCTTTCCAAGCCACAGCATTTTCAACCCCTTCTTTATCTCTACCTAACCCAGAAGGAAACTCAAGCTGCATGACCTGGGTGTTATACGTGAGGAATTCTTAGTATGTGCTCCTGGTCCCCTTCAGAGTGTCCCAGGAGCACATACTAAGTATTCTCAAGTCTGAGGGCAATGCACTGGATCAAGGACATGTGTTTGAAACAGACATAGAGGTGGCTTGTTCAGAAAGGAAAAGTTCTCCTGAGAATTGGAGTGAGCCTGAGAGCTGAGGGAAAGGCCCCAAAAGTAAAGGACCCCAAAGCTCTTGACACATAGCAAGAGTCTCTTCCAAGTTTTGTATAGCTTGGGCTTTTCTTGAACACTTTCAGCTTGTTGTATGAAGCTCAAGTGGTGAAGGGCTTCTAGTTTTTCTGTGCCAAGTGTTTCTGGTTTTGTTGTTGTTGTTGTTGTTGTTGTTGTTGTTGTTGTTGTTTTGAGACAGCATCTCACTATGTAACCTTGACTATTCTGAAACTCACTATGTAGAAAAGGCTGACCTCAAATTCAAGATATCTGCTGCCTCTGCCTCCTAAGTGCTGGGATTAAAGGAGGGTACCACCACGCCCAATACCAACTGACTTCTTATATGTTAATCTTGATGTTGCTCTTTGCAGTATATATTCTCCTGCCACACTTCTCCATCTTTAAAAATAACAGCACAGCCAGGTCTAGTGTTGTAATCCCAGCCCTTGAGAGGTAGAGACAGGAGGACCAGAGGTTTTGAGGCCAGATTTGGCTGCACAGTGAATTTGGAGCCAGCCTGTGGCGTGTAAGACCCTGTCTCAAATCCCCACACTCTCAAAATCAAAACAGCCTGAATCAACACATCTGTTAGAACATCACACCCAAGCAAATATACTGCAGGTGATAAATGAAGCCATGGAGGAAATCATCACAAGAGGTCAAGTGTAAGTTTTGATCTATGCAATAAGGTCACTTGTGATCCCTTGTGCAGCCTCCCTCCTGACCAAGTTGACCCAGTGGGAGAATGTTTTGACCTAGATTCAGGGTCACTTATAAGTGTCACAGCCAGGGTACTACCTGTTCTTCTACATCGGGCCACATCTACCCTGAGCAGGCCCTTCACAGCCCTGTCCTGCAGGTCATACCGCCTAATGCTTCTAGGTGAACTCTGAACCCCTGGATTTTAGCTATAGCCTTCTGTGTCTACTATGCACCCCCACCCATGGAAACTTTCCAAAATAAAAGTTTGTATTGACTTCCAGTATGCCAAGCCAATTGACACAATATTTTAATCAAAAGCTGGCTGAATTTCTGAATCTAACTTTTTAAAGGCAATGGATAAGGAAGACATGTTCTCCATGAGGGCTGTGCATCAGCTTGCTTTGATGTGAACAAAAGTGATTGTGAATTTGCAGGAAGCTATTCCTAACCCCTTGACATTGTTCCTCCTTGTAATGGCACAGTAAATGAATAAACAACACATACCACTCCTAGACTTAACGGTGAACACAGACCTTTCAAATCCTGCCTTTCGTGGAGAGTCTCTGATTCGTCTTTTCCTAATTCCATTTTGTCAGGCAACTTCCATTCCTCCTGCACACAGAGTGGATCTTATGGACGAGGTAATGTTGTTCCATTTGGTTCTATGGCAATTCTATTCGATGACTCTCGATCTCCAACCCACTCCTGTCTCTCTCAATAATTTTTCAAAATCATAAGATTGACATGTTCTTAAATACAGTGACGTGAGCGCCCTCTTCCCAGATTGTACCAGGCCATTTACTCCTTTCCCAAGAATGAGATGTCAGAAGGATAAAGCTGAGCCTCAAGGTTTTAGCATCTCCTGAGACATTGAAAAAGAGAAGAGAAAATGTTATTTGATGTGTGACTTTGGGGCTTGGTTCTCCCCATGCATTATAGTACTTCCCTTCAGAGTTATGTCAGAAAAGGAAAGATGAGGAGTAAAGAGATGAAATGGCAAAAGGCTTTTTGTCACTTAAGCAATTATAATCCTAAACTACTGTGGAATTCTCTTTGAAAATGAATTCTTTGCTATTTCTTCTCTAGGAAGTAAAATCAAATCGGATTTACTTGACTGCAGACTTCCTTTACGGAAGCTGTGGACAAGATAGACAACAAATTATTTCCACAGTGAGTGTTTCTGCAAACTAGAAAATCGGACTCCCAGCCATGCTACTAGGGTGTCCTTACTCTGAGGCATAAATGATAGGTCGCTTTGAGATGGCAGGGGCTGTCTGCAGAGTTTTATTTCCAGGGAGACAGGGCAGGATTTGCTGCTATGCAGACTGAATAATGTTGGAAGCCAACATCATGTCACATTTTGTGTGCACTTTCCAAAGATTAATCCAAGCGTTACAAATGGGACACAGACTGCCATTGTCCCGGGGACACTTTAATAACCCACACCTACAATATTCAACCTGTTGTTTGCACAGGGACAACTTTGGGACACAAAAACCCACCAGAACGACTCAGGGAAGAAGGCGCGGAGAGGCAGAGCCCCAGGCGCCAGATCTCCCCATCTCATCCTTCATGGCAAATGAATCTGTTCAGAGTTCATTTACGCCTGAGGGTGGGGGTCGCCGCCTGATTTCTTCAAAGCTTCTCTAGAATCTAAGCAGCTCTTGAATGTGCAGCTTGCCCACTCGCTCTCTCACTTGTGCAGCATTCTGGCAGGGTTTTCCAACTGCAGGTGATTTGTGCTTCATTTTGCATAAAGCAGCTCACAGAAGTAACTGTGGTCCCCTAGGAGTAAATCGTGCTGTAGCCTTTTTGATTGCGCTCCAGACCCTCCTCCCCTCCTTAGCGTGCTCGCATCTGTTGTTCTATGATATTCTTCACGAATGGGAGGTTAGGGAGAAAGCCACAGGATCAGAGGACTGAGCGCCAGATGATAGGAACTCATGGTTGCTAGTCTCTAATCCATCAACTTCAAGTCCTTGCATAGAGCGCTCAAGATCACACCCCTTACTTACCTTCACCAACCACTGACAGCCAGGAAAGATCAGAAGGCACGCAACCCCATGCTGGCTCTCAGGCGGTACGAAGCTGCTTTTCATAGGTATTTTTTTTATCATAAACAGAATGTTTGGAGGATCACAGTTGTGGTTATGTAATTTTATAAATATGTAATGATATTATAAACATAACTTGTGTCTTTTCATAAAACACATTACTGTCACAAAAGATAATAGGTAGACTGTAAAAGGTGGAAACATCCAAAACCCAGATGGAAAAAAATAAGATAACCCTGGAAAATCACAATAAGAAAACAAAAAAACAAACAATCAAAAACCTTGCAGAAGCACTTTCTGTAGTTTTTATACCTCTTTAACTCACCGTATACTATAACTGTTTAAATTGTACTTACAAAAAGAACCAATACAAATCACTTTCACTTTTTTTTACAGTGTGTGTGTGTGTGTGTGTGTGTGTGTTTGTTTAGAAGCTATGTATTAGATGTTTCTAAAATTCTGTATTATACATGGGAGTGTTGGAGAGGCAGAAATGCCAGAGAGAAACTGGGAGCGTTTGGAACGAAAAATGAGAAATGTTTTCCTTTAAAAAGAAAACAACAAATGGTTCTTTCTCTTATAACTATAAATACAATACAAAACAACAGAAATAAACAGGCCACAATTATAAGAGTTATATGGCTTAGCATACATTCCCAATGTCCAGTCCATATGTATTTGGCACCTGACTTGAACATTCTACTATCTAACCATCTCCATGAGTTTAAAGTTCTATATCTAACTCAGCTTTCATACTAACTTGCCTCACAATTTTAAAAATATCTTCTTAGATCCAGAACACCCTCTTGATTCCTAAACAACTCAAAATTTAACTATGAGACTCTAGTATTTACAGTTATAAGAGAAAGAACCATTTGTTGGACTGAAAGGGAGAGCTGTTGGGGGGGGGAGAAATACCTTAAGCTAAAAAAAAAAAAGAGTAGAGGATGGGGGTTTGGGGGAGGAGAGAGGGGATTGTGATTGAGATGCAACTTGAAGAAATAAAAAATAAATTATTTAAAAAAAAAAAGAAAACAAAACGGTGAGAGAAGTTATTGGTTGGGCAGATGGCCCTTGGTGAAAGGGGACAGAGGGAAGGTCACAGATTTCCAGAGGGGTGATGTGGGGATCCCAGGCTTTGCAAATGATCCTATTTCCACTAAATGATCAGAGCAGCAAAATCATTAGACTTGAAAGCAGCACCATCTCAGCCTGGGGCAATGAGCAGCTCACTGAGGTGCTAGTATGGATTCCCATGCACAGATAGCTCCTACATCAATAGCTATGTGTAGAAATGTAGCACCATGGCACGAATTCAGTAGGTCCGCACATGTGTGGGAGGTGAAAGCACTCTACAGGAGTGGCTATGAATGAGCTCCACATACACATCTCAATCCACACTGGAGACAGTCAAGGATAACATAATGTTGAGTGTGTGTGCATCCACTCTGTGCTAGTGCACCCACTGTGTGTTACCATCACAGCCTGCCCTCATGAACCCTCATCCTAGCATAATTGCTCAGGTATAAATTGCCGGCAGCATAGGTGTCTGTTTCTTTAATATAAATCTTTCAAAGTTGTTCTACAGCTTAGAGATTTCAGTCTCTTGTTATCTGCTCAGTTGTCACATCCTAGATTAGTGATTCTCAACCTTTGTGGGCAGAACGATTCTTTCGCAGGGTCACCTAAGACCATCAGGAAGCACAGTTATTTATATTAAGATTTATAATAAGAGTATAATAGGAGTATGTGCAGTTATGAAGTGGAAATGGAAATAGTTTTATGGTTGGGGGTTTCTATAGCGTGAGGAACTGTATTAAACTGTATTGAACAGTATTAAATGATCACAGCATTAAGAAGGTTGAGAGTCACTGTCCTAGACCAAGGCGGAAGACCTGGGTTCGTTCACACAGCCGGCATGTATCACAGGCTGTTACTGTGGCACTCTCCTAGACCAGGAACATAAGTGACAGCAGTTCCCTCCTTTTACATCCCAAGAGTAGGGAGAGGCTACAGAGACAAACAAATGTGGAAAGGAAGCATATACAGTGGGAAATGGGAGATCAAACTGCAGGTATCCTGTCTGTTGAGCACACACGCCATTTTGAAGATCAGTCCTACATCTCTCACATGTTAACTGGTTTCTACACCACTAGCTCTGTTCACGCCTGCCTCACAGTGGTGCTGTGGCTGTGAAGATGTGTATAAATGTTCACCCTAAATAAGACATTGCAATGTGGTGATAGAAACACCACAGTATTGGCATTGTTCATACAGCTTTATGCTGGTTATTCCAGGCACACACTCCGCAAGACTGGCTTCCTCATGAAAGAAAGATTGGAAGTTGCTTGTCCCTGGAGTACCAAAAAGGAGGTCATGACCTCAAGAGTCAACCAGCCCACTGCCTTCTTTTTAAACAAATCTCTAGATAATAGTCATATTTACTGGGGCTCAGAGAATGGGGATAAAAACAAAGAATAGAAAATATTAAACTGAGTGAGTAGCTTTAAAGAATAAACAGAAACAAAGCTTTGGAAGATAACTAATAACTAAAATGTTAAATAATTCAATTATTGCATAATTCTAATCCCTAAAATCTATACTTTTGTCAAAATTTAATCAGCAATGTAATCATCTGTATTAGTTAGCTGATGGCTTACCTCCAAGTGTACTTTCTGACTTGTTTTGTACTAAATATTTAGTATAAAATGTTAAATTCTGAAATCTTATTTCCAATCCAATTACTATTTCTTTAAAGAGAAAAATATGTAAATACATTCATAGCTGCCTTTTTTCCCTAAGCTATTCCAGCTGGGATAGCTATAGCTACGTTGTTGTTATGAGATAAATTATCACTGTGTGGTTCTGGTTGACCTGGAATTCTCTATGCAGACCAGGTTGGCTTTGAACTCATAGATAACCATCTGCTTCTGCCTCCCAAGTGCTGGGATTAAAGGCGTGTTAAAGCTGTAATAATTTTTAGTGAGGCAACAAGGAAAGCTAATTTTAGCTATGTTTAAGTGAAATACTTCTAGACCTGGAAATCATCAGTCCATTTCAAAAGCTTGACAATCTCTTGAATTTTCTGTATTTTTAAAAACAGGAACACCTCATTTGTGTTAGAATATAGATCAGGGGTGGTTCTGATAAATGACAACTCATGATGAAAACTTGTAGGTTAAAGATAGCATCCCTAAAGGAAAGAGGGACAAAGGAAACAACCACTCACACCAAGAAGAGCTTCTAGTACAAATACATGATCCACTTTGGACCAGTGTGGTGCAGAAAGCAGCAGCCCTGCTCCCTGACTCAGGGGGCTCTAAGACTGTCTCGTCACAAGCCAGGATGGGAGCCACGAGCTGACTCAGCAAGTCATTGCCACAACACCAAAGAGCAGTGCAGTGTCTAACATGGGCCTGTGCATCTGATGAAATTTATGCTCAAACACTTCGGAAATGTTTAATTTCAGGAATGTGGTGTGACCTCAAGCAATGAAATGGGATGAAGTCCTGACTCAGCTGAGCCAAGTGTGCTTCAGTGGAGCTCCTCTCTGTGTCTCTGACACTCCTCTCTGTGTCTGCCTTGTTAAAGATGTGGGGTTTGTTTAAGCAAAATGACACCTATAGAATTTTTCAGGTGACAAAAAATTTCAAGGGTCCACTACTGCCAGAGGTTATTTGTATGCTGTAAAGGACATTCACCCTAGGATCAGTTCACTAGAGGTAACTCAGCAGCACACTGAAGGCAGTAGGATGCCCTGTAGTCAAGAACGGAGAGTTTGGTAATTGCCAATTTGTTACAAGAATTACTCCATGTTTTTTCAAAAGACACATATTCTGACTGTATTTGAAAAATTGGATCATCTCATCTTTCTTTACTCATATGTGCGATATACATATAGCAATATTCAAAAAATATGATAATTGTCTTGTTGGTTGATTATCACCTAAGCATGAAATAAGCTGACAATACAAAATGAATCCAGCACTGCCACTGAAATTATTTCTCTAGAAGTTTGCAGCAATGTAACAAGCCACAGACATGCCATTAATGTGCGGTGGGTCTGAAAACACTGAACCCAAAGCAGTTGAAAGTAAATATTTGCTGGTAAACTTGCATTTTTTCACAGATCAACATTTCAGCACTGACAACCTCTTCAGTAATTTTTATCATGTATTTACATGAGAGTAAGCTCAGTTTCCAGACAAAATTAAACAAAGTGTCTATTGTACCAATGGTTTTCCAAGTCACTCAACTCAGAAAATCCTCAAGTTAGCTTTTCTAATTGTTTTGTTTTGTTTTTAATAAAAGGTTTCTTTTAAATACCTGGAAAAGTTAAAGTTACCTATTATTTAGTTTTAGCTTAGAAGTTTTAGGCTGGATACATTTTTGTGTGTATAAATTTAAATTGCACTATTTTCCCTTATTTTCTGCTTTGTTTTGTTCTTTTGATTTTCAGTTTCAAGTTCTAATTCAATGACATAGCCCTGAAAGATTTGTCACGTAAAATATATGTGAGTAAACATAGATGTTTTAAGTAGAATGTAACACCTTTATTAAACATTTTTAACTTCCGTGGTAGAAGTACTACTTGTGGGTGTGAATAATTAACGTCTTCTCCTCCTATCTAGTCTCTTTGTGAATGATGTAGACAGTGTGCCTAACAGTAGCACTGCAATACTTACACTTTGTCCCTGTCACCTTTCTACACAGCAGATAAAGAGTTAAAGGACTGCACTCAGTTACATGATTTTTGGTGGAAAATAACAGAGAGGTAGTTGATCCAGGACCCACACATATTGGCAACACATTTCTCACACATATTAACACTGCAGCAATAATAAAGTAGAACTAAGTTCATTCATAATTACAAGAGAAAATCAGCTGAAGTAATGAGTATATAATCCATACAGACACATCTTATATTAGACTACCATGGGGTTAACCAGGTCAAACAACTCAACAAATCTGTACTTTGCATTTATATTGTGGCACTTTCATCCTTTTAAAATCAGAATATACTGAACATTGTTGTTTTAGGAAAGAGAAAAGGTTCTGCTTTGGGCTGCAGGCTAGCTACTGTACAGTAGTCTCTCAGTCTTGTGTGCTGATGTTTCCGATTCCTGGGAAGCACTCTTGGCTGAAAGGCGTGCCCCTGCAGCACATCAAAAGAACCAAGTTCTACAAAAGAAAAAAGAAACTCAAGTAGGCTTGAACATACAAAGACAGGGCAAAAGAGATGAGAAAGGGGCCAGGCAGAGTGTTGAATACAAAATGAGTTCAGCCAACCCCAGGAGCTCATCACTTACATTTATCTTACTCTGGGAGAGGGGCATCAAAAACCAGCCCTGACATAAACCACCCACTGCCATTGACTTCAGTGCGATGTGTGAGTGCCTCTGTGTGTGTGTGTGTGTGTGTGTGTGTGTGTAAAAGAGAGAGACAGAGAACTGGGCACTGAACAACAACAAACACTTCATCACTATTGGCCTCACAAGAGTTAAGGAGAAAACTTTTAGCAGCATAGAATCCCAAGTGAATCACCTTAGGGTTTACATCTAAATCTTGTAATTGTGCATTGCTTTAACATCTTTGCCCCAGTATTTAAATTCCACCCCTGCACTTACCAAGCTTGTGAAATTTGCAGCTTATGTTTGAACTGTTTTATGTGTACCCATTATATTTCAAAGAAAAACTGATGATTACTTCTCTGCAAAAAAATTATATCTTATAGGATAAATATAAAACATGAGTATCTACTGCAAATGGCCTAAAAACTAAAGAGACAAGCAAAATGCTTCTTTATGCTAACTTCATTTTTGGAAGGAATGCCTCCAAATCCTTAGAGGGTAGACACTTTAAAATCATATTAGGATGATAAATCTCCTCTGAACATATCACTCTAGGATAGTCCTGAATGTCTGAACACATTTTTCAGAGACAGAAAGTACAAGGCCAAGCCTGACTTGGTTGCAATTCTGCAATGAAACAAATCGCTTTTGAATTGTACTTTGGAGGTAAGTAAGTCAATAGTGAATGGAAAGAGATGAACTTGCAGAGAGAAACCACAAAAGGAGCACATTTACAACTGTAGTTCAATTGTTTTGCCAAGAATTGTTGTTAGAATTCGTATGTTAGTGTGTTCAAATTTTGTCCAATATCCAAGAAGGTATAATCTAATATACCAATGAACAATTTCCAGAGTATATATGTGTGTAGTATCCCATCATATTTGTTTCAGTTTTATTTACTTTTATTGAGTCTACCTCATTGTGATTGTATTAGTTCTGGTTTTTTTTTCTTGTTATCTCTCCACTACAGGCATATCTACACTATATTGTTGCAATTCTTGCATATTGATTTTGTTCCTCAGAATTCAATATTAAAACTAAACTTTTCACACTGAACGGACACAAGCACATATAGGCGAGTGTATCAGGCTTCTGAATAGAATGTGCCAAGCACTGTCCTATGGGATTGTTTAACAACGTGCTTCATTCAGCCAGCAGGCTCCTGTGAAAGTAAAATTTAAAGTCCTGTTGAGAGGGAGTTCCGCATTGCAGCCTTAAGTAATTACCATGATCTTGGAAGCTTTTCCTCTGGGTTTTTCTCCTTCAACTTTCTAGAACATAACATAACCAATAATTTCAGATAGTTTGCAGTCCAGGGCTCATCACATGCAAATCACATCAATAACATGAAAATAAAATTCTACCATTTCAATAACATTTTAAAAACCTGTCCTAAGATAAAGAGAACCCAGGATGATAAAGAAGAAGTGATGCAGTGAAGCTCTGCAAGCTGCCAGTTCAGTCCAGTTGTCTCCCTCTTCAAAATTAGTCCTTATCAAACATATACTGTGAAAATTCAATGTAGGACGTTATGTGGTTACAATTGTTTTATATATTTTTCTATGATTTAGCATTTAAACACTACAAAGTATGAAATAATGATGTATGTTAAAAAAAACTATCAGTGGGAAAAGCAAATAGAAGACTTTTCCATGACTTGCCTATATTATTTCTGCATGTAGAGAAACTACATCCTTGCTGAGAAGAAAAGCAGATGTCAGCCAGTCAGCCTTGGTGTGACCCCCAATTCAGAGAGGCCTGTGGACCTCTTTGAAGGTGTTGGGAACCCTAAGCTACTCAGCTCTATCAGGAGTCCCCTGAACATCACTGTGCTCTTAGCAAGCAGAAACGTGCCTTCATGCATCCATGCCTTGGTTTGGGTGTGCCAGTAGAAAACAAGCCCATATTCCTGTGGTGCTCTGTCCTCCATATGATTAGTGTGGCTATGTGTTCTGTGATGTATTAATCAGCCCACTGAGAAAGCTAATCATTTCCCAAATCAATTTTCAAGATATTGGAGAAAGAATGCTCATCTTTCCCAGAGACATAAAAATATTATTATCCTTGAGGAACCTCATTTTATAACATTTCTATCTCTCGAAAGATTTAGCTGTGTATTAACTGGAGCTATGATTACAGCCTCTGGAGATGGGTAGGGCTAGCTCCCACCCTAACTGTCCCCTCATAATGGTGTGGTCTTGGGGTAAGCTCATGAGTCACTAACATGTTCTCATCACTGAAATGAGGGTGATAACCACAGCCACCTCCTAGTTTGTGGTGAATAAACAAGATTGAATACTAAACTGGGTACAATCACGAATGAACACTCCCCAGACTACAGCTATTGTCATTAAAGGCATTTTCACCCCAGTCTTCTCCAGCCATGTGAAGATACTAATTCCCTTACCACTCATAGTTTTTGTCCTTCTGTCTTAAGATCTTGCATCTAGTTCTAGGCCCTCAATGCCTCAAAATGAGATGGTTTAAACGCTATCAAATGATCCCTGATTTATCTTTACCACAGACTATGTACTACAGGCATTTTGATTTTTTTTTCAGAACCAGAACTTCCACATTCCTGTTCACTTCCATTAAAAATCTTCAGTGTTAGTCTGGAGAGACAGCTGAGCAGCTAAGATTAAGAGTACATACACAATTTTATGCCTTGCAATTTTTCATTAATATTTACATGGTCAGCAAAGACTTACCAAGACCTACCATGCACCAGATGTTACAAATGCAAACATACTAGTTTCCAAGAATATAAAAATAAATAAAACATGAATTCTGCTATCAGCAAGCATAGATAATAGTCAAGCAGTTCATGATAACACATTGGGTAATAAAAAAAGGCTAGAATTAGAGCTATTCTTTAACAATCTGATCATGTATATAAAGGCCTCAAAATATATGAGCTATTAATACATTAGTGATATATTTGGAATTTTACAATATACTAAAGTATTGTCTTTACCCTACTTCTAGTTTCTAGGAATTTAAGGACCCAACAAGTTTTGTGTACTTTTCCTTAATTAGGAGATACACTCGCTTTCAAAATGTTAACAAGCCCATAAAGCACATCTTACCACCTCCTTGATTTCCTCCTCTGTTATTCCAATATTTGATCTTCCTCTCAGCAATAACTATACCCATTAATGTGAACTATTTACTCCAATACTTAAAAGAACTCAGAAACTATTGAATTAAACATCTTAATGCTTAATATTTTGTATGTATGATAGAACTATCTCCCTAACTAGGTTAGATGCCTATAAATGGCAAACTTCATGCCTTGTACATATTTTCTAAAATTTTAGCTTAATTTGGATACAATCCATAAATAAATAAATAATAATTTCTTAACTTGTTCAACTTTTATAGAAAATTCATTTAAAAAAATAAAACAAGCATTTCCCATTAGTTGTTACTCCTGAACTTCCAAACAAGTTGTCAAAAAGTAATTACTCCAGATCAGGGGTCTAGCTCAGGTAAACCTCTGTCCCAGGATGCATGAGACTAGAGTTCCGCTTCCAGAACTACAGAAGAAAACAATAGATTTGTATCACAAACACAGTTAAATAAGATTACTTAAGATCAGTATTCCCCAAACCTCCTTATTGACAAAATCCAACATCTTTTTGTTTTATTTTGATTTTTCAAAACCTTACCTTTTAAAGTGCTTGCTCCTGAGCTTTCTGGTTAATTCTGATGTATTCTAATGCTTTAGGGTTGATTACCACACTGAGCTCAATTAAATAATTTACACTGCTAAAATAATTGGATATTTAATTCAATTAACTGGTAAGTGCTACCTTTCCACTAACACAATTAGAACCACTTACACTTTTCTAATAGGTGTAAGCTGAGCAAAGATTTTACTAGCCATGAAAGTTGCACACAAGCTCAAAGATACAGATGCTGGGAATAGGTGACCCCTCTATTGCTGGCTGAAGCCAAGCTTTATGATTTATGCCCATGTCCAGGATTCCTGCTGTGGGCTTAGAACTTCATGCTTATGATATTTAATGGCTGGAATGTAAGACTTGTGCCCTGGGCTTCAAGAAAGAGGAAAGTTACTAAATCCCACATATTAACAATGGGTTAAAAACCGAACAATACAAAATCTAATTCTTTACAACTGTGATAAGATTTGTATATTTATTATTAATTATTAGTACTGTCATATTTTGCTTTCTGTTACTATGATAAATACCATGACCAAAACCAACTTGGGAAGGAAAGGGTTTGTTTCATCTTATAGCTTACAGTACATTGGGAAGAGAAGTCAGGGCAGGCAGGACCTCAAGGCAGGAATCTGGATGCAGGAAATGAAGCAGTTGCCATGGAAGAACTCTGCTGTCTTGCTCCTCATGGCTCACTCAGCAAGCTTTTTTATGTATCCCAGTACCACCTGCCAAGGGATGGCAAGGTCACTGCAGGATGGGCTTCCTACATCAATCATTAATCAAAAATAGTGTCCCACAGACCAAGGTGATGGAAGCACTTTCTTCCCACGTGATTACTTGCATCGAGTGGACAAAAACAAACAAACAAACAAAAAACAAAACTAAAAAAAAGTCTAATCAGCATATTCTCTAAAGTTTATGTATAGTAAAAAAGAATCACCAACACTTAATCAGTGTTGTTGACAATCTGAAGAATCAGGCACCAGTATTTCATGTGTGACTGGGCATCAGGACCAACCCTGGTGAAGCCTAATATTCACTCTCCATATAAAGACAGTGCTGTTTTTATTTTCTGGTGAGGATACTCTAAACCTTAAGTTACTCCAAAGCTATCCAGGTTCTATAGAACCAGCAACTGATATGTTTTGCTTCCTGGTGGCTGCCTGGGCTCCAAGAAATTTCTGGAGCCATAGTGAAAAGTTTCTAACAACTGACATCATGCTCCCTTTTCTCAGTGGACATTCCAAGCAGAGCCAGAGTCTTATAAACTGTGACAAGATATTAAAAGCTAGTCCCTGTCCAACCTCAGTCTTGATGCGACGCTCTGTTTTGTTTCCTCACAGGCTCCCGCTCTGCAAAATGAAACGACAATGTCTGAAAGAAGCAATGCTTGGCCATTAAGGCCATGTTTGAAGCTTAGCAATAATAACTGGAAAAACCAGGCATCCAGCCATGGCCTGCAGCATTCTGCACAACTAGGAAGGCCTCTTGATGACCCATAGCCTCTGCGGGTCCCAGAGCCACTGAGCCCTTCCCCACCTCTTGATTTCAGGACTCGTTTGCTCCTGAGTCCCGCAAACTGGTGAGCTGATATACTGTCTCTTAAATTGACAAATCTTCCTCTATTCACGAAGATGTCTTTGCCAGGCTGTACCACCTGCCTCACCTGCCCCATCCAAGAGAAGCAAGTGATCGCTGCTTTCTGTCGCAGGTCTTGAGTCTTACCTGGGCCAGCCCATTAGCCTGGGAACGATGATCCCTGTTCATCGTGGACTGTTTGTGGACTGTTTGCCTAGGTGTCCTGGTCAAGGGCCCTCACACTGAGGCCCAAGTCTGAACTGTAGCATTGTTATCCCTGGCTTCCACCTGTTCAAGATTCACCTGGGTCCTCAGACTTCTGATGGACAGGATACAGGGAGATTTGAAGGACCAAGGAGAATGTGCCTTGGCAAACTTAACCAGAGAAAAATAGAGACCTCTTCCAACCCTCACACTTGTGACTGTGATTAATCCTATTTTGTCGTAGATTTCTCTCCATATTACTAAAATAATGCCATCTTCATATTTACCACAGACCTAATCTTCTCCATGCTAAAAGAGATTTCCTTTATTCAGAGACCAAAATGTATACATTTTACATGGATTCTTGGCTAATGAAGAACCTCTAAATTGAATCCATAAAAAGTAGATTTTTTTTCACTGTAAAGAAGGGTCACTTGGATGCTGTTCTCCACCTTAAGGTTGTAGTGGCTGGGTGTGTCACTCTTCCACCAAGACAACTGAGTTTTCCCAGGTCTGTTCCATGCAAACAATCTATTGTGAACAAAATTATGAAGCAGTTTATGAGACATAAAAATTCCTTGTGAACTCAGCTTTTGTAAGGACTTAGCACTGCACTGAATTCTGGGAATACAATGAGTAAGTCATGTTCTTTCCCCGAGAAGTTTACATTCCATTGAGGAGATCAGATGAGTCAACCTAGTAAGTCTACAGCAGAGAAAAGATAGCCATGAGAATTGCACGCCTGCTCCTTGACCTCAGGAAGCCTAGGATGATTCTGAGAGGATCTTCTAATGTACAAAGGTGAAAGCCAGCGTGAAGACATCCTGCTCCTTCAGGGCCCTAACAAGTAGTGATACAGTGTGCCCTAGTCGCAGAAGCATTGGTCCTAATTCACCTGACTTGTAAGCAAAGTATACATGTACTTACAGAGCCCTTTTCCCAATCTGCAATCGAATTGAAAACTCTCCTGCAGTAGCTTACAGTGAAAATCAGACTGCGAAGCCAGAAGACATGTTACCGAGTTTGGATCCTGCTATTTACTATGACTGAGGGCAAATCACGTATACTCTGTGGTCTTTGATGTCCATCTTTGAAAAGTAAAAAAATAAAAGCATTTTCTACTGTTCCTACCTCACAAGGTTGTTGTGAGAAGTGAAACTGTGTGTGAAAGCACCTTATTAGCTGTCAGTGTCTAGTCACCATAGGCTCTTCATCCTTACTACCAATTACAATACCAGCATTTGTCACAATGACATGCTCTCACCCTGCCTTTACCCTACACAATGGCACCGTACAACAAAGACCAAGGTTCAAGGGCAATGTCTCCTGGATATCTGGTTACAACATGACAATGCTAATGCTTACCAGAATAACAAAGGTAAAGCAAAGGAGCAAAACCAGAACCCTACAGCCATCATTAACACGCAGCTACACATGGGCCTGCCAGCCTCCTTTATAGAAAGGTATCTCTAAGGCTCACGGCAGAGAATTTATTCTTCGTTCCAGAAAACCAGTCCCACTGTGGGAGTTCATGGTATCACCTTAGCTACCACTGCCACATGAACCACCAGCCACTCTAATGGAGCACAGGCCTCCCAAAATAAAGTAAAAGATTATTCATTAGCCCAGATAAATAAAATACATCTGTCCATGACTGCCTGAACTATTGCAAATGGACCAGAGGAAATTCCTAAATATTAATTAAAGCAAGAATGTGGTGACATACATCTTCTTTTATCATTTTATGTTTCACACTAACTTGGCTTTTAGCATTATGATTTTTATTTGTCCACTCCTGGTCTGCCCAAAAGCCTGAGGATGAAATTTACTCATGATTACAAGTCTCAGATATCCCATTTTTACACACACACATACAGACACACACACCACACAATCACACCCATAGGCATAGACACAAGTACACTCACAAATACAGGCACATGAACAAACACACACACACACAACCACAAGCACATGTGCATGCCCACACACATGCATATGTACACCCATATAGACATGTGTACACACAGAGGCAATGGTACATGTGCACACACATCACATCACACCATAAAGATATAGAACAAGGAGAAATGCAACCCATCTTCTTGTCTATCTTCATGGCCAAGCCTGACTGGATTTTACTTCTGATGTTTTAATACTTCTGAACAGCTGGTCTAATTTGAGTTCATGTCAATGAATGTTTCCTTATCTACCCCAGGATAAAACCTTGACCACTTCAGTCTTATACAGAAGTAGAAATCACAATCTGATGAGGCCGCTGATAACCAACAATCCTTTACCAAAGGGAAAACTTTCCTCTCAAAATCCATGAGCTTCTCCAAAGGTTGGATAACAGTATCATGTTCCCCAGGAATAGCTTGAAATTTCTATCAGTATTATCCTGGGTCAATAGAACAATGGTTATGTACAAAATGAGCTGATAGAATTGATGCTCAGAAGAGTAACAAACCTCAAACAGAAAACTTTCCATTGTAATCATTCTTCAAGATCCTTGAACATGGAAGGAAGGTAATGAGTGAAAAAAAATCAGTGTTCATCTCAGTTTTCAATTTTTTTTAATGTAGCATAGGAAATGATCAACAATCTCTTCCTTTCTGTGTGTGAGATTAGATAACCAAATACAGCATTCATTAACTTGAAAAATCCTTAGGACAGTTTCAGTACCCAAAGCAAGTTGAAAATGTAAAACAATGTCTTCTATTATAGTTCATAGTCACCACTTGCTTTGGGAAGAAAGCCAAGCAGACTCAGAAGCAGCAGCCACCCAAGGTCAGAGGCACTGGGCCAAAGGACCCAGCAAAGAGCAGACCCAAGCCAGGAGGGAAAGCTGTCACTGAAATGGCAGCCCATGTTTATGAAACAAGATGTTCATAAGGTCGTGGAGCGGGGGAGGGTGAGGAAGAGCAGACATAGCCAAGCAGGGAGGCAAATTAAGATGTTGTAACAGGTATCAGAGAAACGAAGACTAGGCGGAAGATGGATCATCCATTCCACATAGCATTTGTCTCACAATAGCCTTTCTTGTAACTTCAAGGATTATGTCATAGTTCCTTTCTGAGAAATAAAACCCTCACTATTACTGATGTTGCTTAACATAGGCAATTCAGAATAGAAAACTCTTCCTTATCCCAAACATAGACATACATTTTTACATCCTGGCATATGTAATTTTATTTTCCAGAGATTTTTAATTTGTTCATAAATCTTTAATGTTATTTTATCAATAAAATTTTGTCAATGAATGTTTCCCTGGTTGAACTCCAATTCCTTTATTAAGTTGTTAAAACTCAGTGACAAAAACCCACAATGTTGATTTATCATTGTCCGCACTTGCCTTCTGTAGGCTATGGGAGGGAAAAGATGTTCTAGCATAGCTGACATGCAAGTGAGATTGAAACAATTACAGTGAAACACCAGGAAAGGGTATGCACAGGGACCTGCCAAGGAGACGCACTGTGGGCATTCTGGATGAACCTTAATGTGCAAATTCTACCTCGCTTCCAAAAGTCGGAGGCGATCAACCCTCCCTCTGCCCCAACAGGATGCAGAAATTGCCTGGTGAGAGACAGACATATGGGACAGAAAAAAATAATGAGGGCAGGATTTTGCAGGAAGGAGTAAACTATGCAGAGCCCATAGCTTGCAAAAGTACCACACTTTTCAGGGAATTCATGTTAGAAGTTCCAGCAGCAGATGGAAGGCAGCCAGTAGCCACAATGAGAAAAGAAAAGGGACGTTTCTGCAACTTGTGTCTGAATTCTGTATGCTTTAAAGCTAACAGAGCACTATTTTCGTAAAAGGCTTCATGGATTTTAAATTGAATTGTTCTAAATGAACCTGGTAAGGCTTGAATCAGTGTGAATGAGATTGCAGACATTGCTAAGAATATAGAAACATAATCTACAGAACAGCCTGAGAGACAGCAGCAGCCTCTGCAGCATGAGATCTGAAGTCAGCAGAAGAAAAGTCAGTCTCCTGTCCAATATGCAGAGAACCATGCTTACATCGATGGCTTAGGAAATGGCAACTGCTGTTTAACCTTTGTGCTCAGTCTTCCCTCCTGAACCTTCTCACATTCTTCATAAAGTCCAGGATGTATGCAGACAGTTTTAATGAGTAGAGTACCTGTAAGTTTTAAAATTAAGGGAATTCTAACTATAGTAATCAAAAATATTCTCCAATATCAAGCCAAATGGTCAGCAGCTCATTGTTGAATACAATTCATTTTAGAGTGAATATCCATGCAAAAACTATTGGTAAAAAAAGTATTGCAACAAAATATAATTTCATCTCCCCTTCAACTACTCTAGTGTAAACATAATGCTAACTTTTCCATAAACAATCTTTTTCTCTATAAATAAACAATTTCTTATACTGAAAGTTGGCAGATTTTTTTTTCTTCATTTTTTTAACTAGATCAAACGTTGGCAACACCTAAAATCGTCTACGAAGAAACTAAAACAAGATCCTGAACATGTTTGTTTCCATTCTATAGTCAAGCTTGAACTGCAGTCCAGATGCAAATGAACAAAACAGTGAACAAAGTTAGAGCAATCATGCTCTGGAGTCAGAGAAGAGCCCTAGCCCCATGTCAGCAAGCATGTATTTACTAGCTGAAATAAATCCCCGAGAAAAGGAAGTCGCCACAATGACAGTGCATGACAAACAAACTAGACCCAGTCTGGAAGATTTATGGGAAGAGGTAGGGGTTGAGCTAAATCACAAACAGTGAGTAGATGCTTGGGGGACAGAGTAGGGCCACACAGAATCTTTTAGACTTGGAAACACCAAGGCTCACCTAGAAACTGAAGTGCTAAAGGAACTCTGAGAGCTAAGCACAGCCCAGGTGACTGGAGACTTGAAAGTAAGATAAAGATGGCAGGAGGTGAGTAGTGTCAATGGGTGGCAACTAATCCAGTCGTAGAGACCTGCCAAGGAGCTTGGTCTTGGTCCACACCAAACAACAACAAAAAAAAAAAAAAACTGCCAAGGGAAAATTGGCATCAGCCACCTTACTTACCTGTGGCCCCTTGCATGCTACATTTATCTTTTGGTTGGTATTAATTAATCTTGATTGGGAACCTAATGGGATCTGGTGTCTGAAGGTGAGAAACCTCTGGATATTCCTTAGGGGATTTCCAGGGAGGTTTAACTGAAGAAGGAGGTCCACCCTGAACATGGGCAGTACCGTGCCCTTGGGGGTAGGGTCCTGGACTGAATAAAAAAGAGAAAGTAGATGGGACAGGCATCCCTATATCCACTTCCTGGGTACAGAGTAACCAACTGCCTCGTGTGTCTGTCTGCTGCCACACCTTCCCCACAGTGATGAACTGCATTCACTCAAATTGTGAAATGAAATAAACTTTTCTTCTCATAAGTTGCTTCTTGTCAGATATTTGGTTATGATGATGATGATGATGATGAGAAAAGCAGCTGACATATTTGGATTTTTGTATGCTTTTAATACACCTGTATTTAATGAAGCAGAGAATTCAATATTAAACACCATGTGCAACAGGCAATGGAGCAGACACTGCATTTCTAGCTATTCCAGAAGCAAGAGGACCAGGAGACCAATGTTTTCTTTGGCTGCAAAAGAATAAAAAGCATGTAGAGATGTTCATTTGCCTGGTCCTAAGAATTTCGCTTTTGCAGTGCTGTCATGGGGACAATATGCATAAAGCTTCTAGCTTTTAAACAGATTTTAAACATTCTCCCAATAATAGCAGGTAAAGAGCTAACAAAGGAAACTCTCAAGTACACAAACACCCACAACTTGCCACCAGCTATTAGCTTCAATAGCTAATTTGAATCGAGAGTAAATAATGTGATTTACCGTCCATCAACCCTTTTTCACCTCTGCCTTTTGATTCTTAGCACCCCCAGCTGTTGAGAATCTGAAGAGCAGTAGAGCAGTCAGTGAGCATGTGCTGTTCCAGAAGATGGAAGAGAAGATTCGCATGTCTACTAATTCAGTTACACTTTTTCATCTGTTTCCTTGGAAAACATAGTTAATAACTTTCCTTATTGTCTTTGTAGCCCATTCTCTTTGTCCTGTGTAATTTTGCCTTTGTGTCCTTTTTCCATCATTAAAATGATGTTTGAGAAGACAGGAACCTAGCATACCTATCCTATGAAAACCTCGACGCAGCATCGAGTCATGGACCCGGATGCTTGTAGTGGAACACCTTACCCTAGATGGGCTGCCATATCAAGTCCCAGTACAAGAGGAAGCTCTTAGCCCTCATGTGACTAATCAATTAAGGGGGGTTGATATGTAGGGACTCCCTTCATCTGAGAAGAAGGAGAGGACAGAGATGAGGAAGAGGGAAGGAGGGACCAGGTTTGTTAGTAAACAAATATATAATTATATTATACAAAATGAAAATAAATATTATTAAATATTTAATATTTAAAAATGATGTTTGAGGGGCTGGAGAGATGGCTCAGCAGTTAAGAGCACTGGCTGCTCTTCCAGATGTCCTGAGTTCAATTCCCAGCAACCACATGGTGACTCACAACAGTCTGTAATGTGATTTGATGCCCTCTTCTGGAATGCAAGGGTACATGTAGAGAGAACACTCATCTACCATAAAAATAATTAAGTAAATCCTTTTTTATTTTATTTTTTCCTTTCTTTTTTATTTCTTCAAGTGACATCTCAATTGCAGTCCTCTCCCTATTCCCCCTCCAGTTCCACCCTCCCACCCTCAACCCCCCATCCTCTTCCCTTTTTTTTTTAACTTTAAGGTATATCTTATTTCCCCCTACAGTTTCCCCTTTCAGTCCAAAAAATGGCTCTTTCTCTTATAATAATAAATACAATACAAAACAACAGAGGTAATTAGACCACAGTTATGAGGGTTATATGGCTTAGCGTACATTCCCAATGTCCAGTCCATATGTATTTGGTACCTGACTTTAACATTCTACTATCTAACCATCTCCATGAGTTTAAAGTTCTATATCTAACTCAACATTCATGCTAACATGCAACACAATTTTAAAAGCATCTTCTTAGATCTATAACACTCTCTTGACTCCTAAACAACTCAAAATTTAATTATGAGACTCTAGCTATCTGTTCTTCAACCACCTCAGAGACATGAGAAGGATAAATATATCTGATTTTATTGGAAGTACAGGGTCTGCAGCTTCCAAAACTAAGAAATGACATACCAGTGGCTGCCTGGACAGTTCCCATTTTCTCTCCATACATTAAAGCATTAATCTTCAGTCGTTTGGCCCCGTTTCTCTGATAGACGTTGATTGTAGAGCAGGGTTTATGAAGGACTTGCCAACCCTGACTTGTCAGAGCTAGGCTGTCGACTTACCTGCTTCCAGGTTTTGTCCTTTTTGGACAGCATTCTGTCTACAGTTGGAGCAAGGGGCTTTTCCTACCAAGAGATAGGTTTGCAACTAATTCAATCATCTCCCACTGGAGATTCTTCGATGCGCATCTTCTACTTTGGTAGAATAGGGGGTGCAGTCAGGAGTTGATATGTCTTGATATAAAAAAATCTAAAGTTACGAAAACATCTTTGAATGCCATATTCTGCAGATCTCTTGAGGTTTTTGAAGAGGCCCTATCTATCTCTTATATTAAGGTAAGCAAATGTTGCTTGTCTCTTAACAGCTTTATTTCTGATTAGCTTAGAAAATAACTATAATAGGATGTCATAGTACCTAACAAAATGACCGGCTTGTATAACTATTAGTTTGCATTTCTTAATTATCCTAAACCGTTTATGACAATTAGTAGTAAAAGGCCGAAACATCACATTTCATTTTTTTTCTTTACCTCCTAACCCTTCCATCCCATTTCTCTGGGGTGGGGTGTCCTTATATAACAGTCCCTCATCTCAGTTGAGAGGTCATATGAGGGCCAAGAGCCTCCTCATTCATTGGGGGTCTACAAGGCAGTACCACCAGTGAAAAGTGTCTCATTGCCCGGGAGAGAGAACTAAAAAACAAACAAACAAATAAGCAGACAAATAGACAAAAAAAGACTAAAAAATAGGAAAAATATATAAAAATATATAAAAAATAAATAAAAAATAAAAATAAAAAGTCTATGTCCAAGTTCCCTTTGGTGTGTTAGTTTTAGTATCGATACCTTCTACTATATAGCTAAAATCCTACTATAAGTGAATAGATGCCATATGCATCCTTCTGAGTTTGGGTTAGCTCACTCAGGATGAGCTTTTCTAGTTCCATCCATTTGGCTGAAAATTGCATAATTTCATTGTTCCTGATAGCTGAATAATATTCCACTGTGTAGATGTACCACAGTTTTTTAACCCATTCTTCGGTTGAGGGACATCTGGGTTGTTTCCACTTTCTAGCTATTACAAATAAGGCTGCTATAAACATAGATGAGGAAACTTCCTTATGATTCCGTGAAGAGAGATTTGGGTGTATACCCAGAAGTGGTATGGCTGGGTCCTGAGGAAAAGCTATTCTAAGTTTTCTAAGATATCACCAGAATGATCTCCATAGTTGTTGCACAAGCCTGCATTCCCACCAGCAATGGAGTAGGGTTCCCCTTTCTCCACACCCTTGCCAGCATGTGCTGTCATTTGAGCTTTTGATCTTAGCCATTCTGACAGGTGTGAGAAGGAATATCAGAGTTATCTTGAGTTGCATTTCTCTGATGATTAAGGATGTTGAGCATTTCTTCAAGTGTCTCTCAGCCATGAGGGATTCCTCCTTTGTGAATTCTCTATTTACCTCTGTTCCCCATTTTTTGATTGGATTATTTGGTTCTTGGCATTTAATTTCTTGAGTTCTTTGTAGATTTTGGATATTAGCCCTCTGTCAGATGTGGGGTTGGTGAAGATTTTCTCCCAGTCTGTAGGCTGCCGTTTTGTTGAATGACAGTGTCTTTTGCCTTACAGAAGCTTTTCAGTTTCATGAGGTCCCATTTATTGATTGTTGATCTCAGGTCCTGAGCTGTTGGTGTTCTGTTCAGGAAGTTGTCGCCTGTGCAAATCATTTTGTGGGTTTCTCCCACTTTTTCTTCTAGTAGATTTAGTGTGTCCAGCCTTATGTTAAGGTCTTTGATCCACTTGGACTTAAGTTTTGTACAATGTGATAAGTATGGGTCTAATTTCATTCTTTTCCAAGTGGACATCCAGTTGGACCAGCACCATTTGTTGAAGAGGCTGTCCTTCTTCCATTGTGCCGTTTTGGCTTCTTTGTCAAAAATTAGGTGGCCATAAGTGTGTGGGTCTATTTCTGGATCTTCAATTTGATTCCATTGATCTACTGGTCTGTTTCTATATCAATACCATGCTGTTTTTACAACTATTGCTCTGTAGTACAGCTTGAAATCTGAGATGGTGATACCTCCAGGTGTTTTTTTATTGTACAGGATTGATTTAGCTATTCTGGGCTTTTTGTTGTTCCATATGAAATCGAGAATAGCTCTTTCCAAGTATATAAAAAATTGTGTTGGTATTTTGATAGGAATTGCATTGAATCTATATATTGCTTTTGGTAGGATGGCCATTTTTATTATATTGATCCTAACTATCCATTAGCATGGGAGGTCTTTCCATCTTCTAAAGGCCTCTTCCATTTCTTTCTTCAAGGGCTTGAAGTTCTTGTTGTACAGGTCCTTTACTTGCTTGGTTAGAGTTACCCCCAGGTATTTTATATTGTTTGTGGCTATTGTAAAGGGGGTTGTTTCCCTTATTTCTTTCTCAGCCCATTTGTTTGTTGTATAAAGAAGGACTTCTGATTTTTTTTGAATTAATTTTGTATCCAGCCACTTTCCTGAAGGTGTTTATCAGTTGTAAGAGTTCTCTGGTGGAATTTTTGGGGTCGCTTATGTATAATATCATATCATCTGCAAATAGGGATAATTTGACTTCTTCGCTTCCAATGTTTATCCCCTTGATCTCCTTTACTTGTCTTATTGCTCTAGCAAGGACTTCAAGTACTATATTGAAGAGATATGGTGAAAGTGGACATCCTTGTCTTGTCCCTGAGTTTAGAGGAAATGCTTCAAGTTTCTCTCCATTTAATTTGATGTTGGCCACTGGCCTGCTGTATATTGCCTTTATTATTTCTAGGTACGGTCCTTGTATGCCTGTTCTCTCCAGAACTTTTAGCATGAAGGGGTGTTGGATTTTGTCAAATGCTTTTTCTGCATGTAGCGAGATTATCATGTGGTTTTTTTTCTTTCATCTTGTTTATATGGTGAATGACGTTGATAGACGTTTGTATGTTGAACCATCCCTGCATTCCTGGGATGAAGCCTACTTGACCATGGTGTATGATACTTTTGATGTGTTCTTGAATTTGGTTTGCTGGTACTTTATTAAGTATTTTTGCATCTATGTTCATGAGGGAGATTGGTCTGAAGTTCTCTTTCTTTGTTGGGTCTTTGTGTGGTTTAGGATCAGAATGACTGTGGCCTCATAGAATGAGTTTGGCAATGTTCTTTCAGATTCTATTTTGTGAAAGAGTTTGAGAAGTATTGGTGTTAGCTCCTCTTTGAAGGTCCGGTAGAATTCCGTGCTAAAGCCATCGGGCCCTGGGCTTTTTTTTTTTTTTTTTTTGGTTGGGAGATTTTTAATGACTGTTTCTATTTCCTTAGGTGTTATAGGGCTGTTTAATCTGTTTATCTGATCTTGATTTAGCTTCAGTAGGTGGAATCTATCAAGAAAATTGTCCATTTCACTTAAGTTTTCAAATTTGGCGGAGTATAGATTTTTAAAGTAGGATCCAAATATTCTCTGGATTTCCTCAATGTCTGTTGTTATTTCTCCCTTTTCATTTCTGATTTTGTTGATTTGGGTTTTCTCCCTCTCTCTGTTAGTTAATTTGGCTAAAGGTCTGTCTATTTTGTTGATTTTCTCAAAGAACCAACTCTTGGTTTCATTGATTCTTTGTATAGTTCTTTTTATTTCTAAGTTGTTGATTTCAGCCCTAAGTTTGATGATCTCCTGCCTTCTGCTCCTCTTGGGAGTGTTTGCTTCTTTTTTTTTTCCAATTCTCCCATTTAGCTGTTAATTTGCTAATATGAGCTGTCACAATTTTCTTTTTGAAGGCACTTAGTGCTATGAACTTTCCTCGTAGCACAGCTTTCATTGTGTCCCATAGGTTTGGGTATGATGTGTCTTCATTTTCGTTGGATTTTAAGAAGTCTTTGATTTCCTTCTTTATTTCTTCCCTGACCCAGTGGTCCTCTAGTAAAGAGTTGTTCAGTTTCCATGTGAGTGTAGACTTTCTGTTGATTCTTTTGCTATTGAAGTCCAGCTTTATTCCATGGTGGTCTGATAAGATACAAAGGGTTATTTCAATTTTCTTGTATCTTTTTAGGCTATCTTTGTGTTCAACTATATGGTTGATTTTGGAGAAGATTCCATGAGGTGCTGAGAAGAAGGTGTATTCTTTTGTGTTTGAATGAAACGTTCTGTAGATATCTCTCAGGTCCATTTGGTTCACGATCTCTGTTAGACTCATTATTTCTCTGTTTGGCTTCTGTCTTGATGATCTGTCCATAGATGTGAGTGGGGTGTTGAGTTCTCCCACTATTAAAGTGTTTGGATCGATGTGCAATTTAAGTTTTAGAAACGTTTCTTTTATAAATGTAGGTGTCTTTGTATTTGGGGCATAGATGTTCACTATTGAGATGTCCTCTTGGTGGATATTTCCTTTAATGAGTATGTCATGCCCTTCTCTGTCTTTTTTTTATTAACTTCAATTGGAAGTCTATTTTTTTTGATATTAGGGTGGCTACACCAGCTTGTTTCCTGGGTCCATTTGCTTGGAAAACCTTTTCCCAGCCCTTTACTCTGAGATAGTGTTTATCTTCAATAGTGAGATGTGTTTCTTGTATACAGCAAAAAGATGGGTCTTGTTTACGGATCCTGTCTGTAAGTCTGTGTCTTTTTATTGGCGAGTTTCGTCCATTGATGTTGATGGATATTAGTGACCAGGGGTTGTTATTTCCCACTATTTTGGTATAGCTGGTCGTCTTGTGTTTCTTTTTGTTTCGTTGCTGTGGAGGTTTCTATTTCCTCTGTTTTCTTGGGTGTAATTATCTTCTCTGTGTTGGAATTTTCCTTCTAGGATCTTTTGTAGGGCTGGGTTTGTGGGGAGATATTGTTTGAATTTTATTTTGTCATGGAATATCTTGTTTTCTCCATCTATGTTGATAGAGAATTTTGCTGGGTATAGTAGTCTGGTTGGGCACCTATGTTCTCTCAGGGCTTGTAGGACATCCGTCCAGGCCCTTCTAGCTTTTAAAGTTTCTGAGGAGAAGTCAGGTGTGATTCTGATGGGCCTGCCATTGTATGTGACTTGGCATTTTCTCTTACAGCTTTTAATATCCTTTCTTTGTTCTCTACATTTGGAGTTTCTATTATTATGTGGCGAGAGAAGTTTCTTTTCTGAACTAATCTGTTTGGTGTTCTGTAAGCCTCTTGGATTTTTACTGGCATCTCTTTCTTTAGGTTTGGGAAGTTTTCTTCCATGATTTTGTTGAAGATATTTCCTGGACCATGGAGTTGGGAGTCTTCTCTTTCCTCTATGCCTATAATTCTTAGGTTCCTTCTTTTCATTGAGTCCTTGATTTCTTGGATATTGTGGGTGAGAGATTTTTTAGCTTTCTCATTTTCTTTGGATGTTGTATTGATTTCTTCCATCGAATCTTCCTTGCCTGAGATCCTGTCTTCCATCTCTTGAATCCTATTTTTGGTACTCAAATCCATAGTTCCTGTTCTCTTCCCTTGATTCTCCATTTCCATTTTTAACTCTGACAGTGTTTTCTTTATTGTTTCCATTTCCATTTTCATTTCTTGTGTGATGTTATTTGTTTTGTACATTTCTTGCTCCAGTTTGCTTGTCTTTGCCTGGAAGTCTTCTATTGCCCTCTGTTTTTCTTGTTCAAGATGACTCACCTTGTTCTGAAGTTCTCTAATGGTGTTTTCCATCGCTTTTGTATGTACAATTGTGGCTTCTTTGAATTCCTTCATAGATTTAAGTTCTTCTTGAAGGGACTCTATCACTTTCCATAATGTAGAATTGTCATCATTTTCATGTGTTTCAGCTGTGGTGAGGTGGTTTGGGCTGGATGGAATAGCATTGCTTTCTTTTGTTGGAGTCATTTCGCTCTGTTTTTTTTTGGGGGGGGGGTCTAGAGCCTCTGGCCATGTGGAATTTTTTAAGCTGTCTTCTGGACTTGGGTCCAAAGGGGGCGCTTTGGTGTAGGAGTCGAGTTGCCTTACTCCACCCCTATAAGTTGAGTCATTCAGCCCCGCCTCCTAGGTGGAGACCTAACTAATCCAGGGGATGGAGCTGTGTACAAGTAAGCTCTGGTTCCCCCCAGAAGTGCCAGTACTAGTACAAAATTCCGATATACAACAGTTTCAAATACCTCGCAGTTTGCCCGGGGTTGGTTCCTGTGGTGGGTAAATCTGCCTTTCACCCCCAATACCCTTGCCACTTCAGCGGCCTGGAAACTGGCCAGTGAGGTCACATAGTGGGTTGCAATCTGCAATCTGAAGGCACTTTGCAGCCAAGCTGCGCTCACTTCCAAGGGTCGCAACCTTTCGCCAGATAGCTGGATCATCTGTGCAAGACCTGGGGGTGACCAGCAGGTTGGGGATTATCTCTGTGTGGGATCTGAATCTGCCTTTTGGGTATTAGATTGGAACTTAACCAGTGTCTCTCCTGGTGGGGGATGGGGGTATCCTGATTCCCCGGTCCAGCGGTGTCCTTGCGTGTCCAAGAGTGGGAAGGAGCATCCTGCCCAGGGACCCTCAGTGGTCCCTGGGTAGTTGGGTGAGATATAGAGGGGGTTGAGCCATTTGTACAGTGTCCTACAACACTCACTGCCCCGTGACTGTTAACCCCAAAATCAAAATATGTCCGCCATCTTGGATCCCCAATAAATCCTTTTTTTAAATGATGTTTAAGGAAGACATCTGAGTGCTGGATCTGAATCACTTAACTGAAACTTTCCTATAGTTTGCATTTGCATCTCCAGGTTGAATTTTTTTTCCATCTTCATGGACCATTTTTATTGTTACTTCATGAATTGCCTGTGCTTACACTTCTCTGTTTTTCTGTGAGGAACTGCTCTCTTTCTTATAGAATCCAGAAATCCACTCTTATAGCATTTATATTAAACTCACAATGTGTAAAATTCTTTTACTCATTTTGAGACAGGGACTCATATATCCCAAGCTGGTCAGAACTCATGATCCTCATGTCTCTCCCTCCCAAATACTGAGATTACTTGTATGCCTGGATAAAACTGTCTTAAGTATGTTTCCAGTTTGTCATTTACTTTTAACTTTTATGAACTTTGTTCATTCAAATTTTCATTGTTAAAAGTAGAAGTAAATAATGAACTGCAGGCTGCTTAAAGAGTGAGATATTGTCTCAGATAAGCAAAGAAGCAGCAAAAAATCTTAGGGAATATTATGATCTAAATTATTTAGTTAATTAGTTAGTTAGTTAATTACTGTTATTATTGGATAAAAATGGGCCCCATTGGCTCATATGCTTGGATATTTGATCCCCAGTTTGTAGATATGGTACCTCTGTCTTCCAAGTGTACTCAAGTGCATATACCCACATGCATACATATAATTAAAAAGTGTTTTAATATATTTAATAAGTATGGAGGTCATGGAATGATGTAAGTTCTCAGCTGTTCCAGACAGCATGCCTTTGCTCTACCAGGATAGTCTCCAACCTTCTGAAACCACAAGCCAAATTAAATGTGTTTGCATTTGTTTGTTTTGTTTTATAAATTGTCTTGGTCATGGTGTTTTATCACAAGCATAGGAAAGTAACAAGTATAGTTACTGGATAATGGAATCATCCAGTGATTATATACAGACTGTCTTTACCTAATTTGATTTCAGTTAAAAGGCTTGCTTTACCTTCTAGAGGTGGTTAAATCTCATATTTTCATATTCTAATTTCATGGCTTGTTATATTAATTTTTATTCCCTATGAGTTTATTTATTTTTCATGCCAATATTAACTATGGGGTCTAGGGCTATAGAGCATGTGTGGTGGTTTGACTGTGAATGGCTCCCATAGGTTCAGATATTTGAATACTTGGTCTCTAGAGGGTGGCACTATTTGAAAGGATTAGAAGGTTTGCCCTTGTTTGAGGAAGTGTATCCCTGAGGGTGGACTTCGAGGTTTCAAAAAGCCCATTCCAAACCCAGAGATTCTCTCTCTTCCTGCTTCCTGTGGATCCAGATGTGAAACTCTCACCTACTTCTCCAGCATTATGTCTGCCTGCATGCTGGGCCATGCATGCATGAAGAAGCCTTGGGTACTATGTCTGCCTGCATGCTGGACCATGCATGCATGAAGAAGCCTTGGGTTAAGCCCTCAGTCATGGCATAAAGCTGAGTATGATGGCACCTGGGAGATGGAGACAGGAGGGTCAGAAGATCTGGGGCATCCTTGCCTACATAGTGAATGTGAGGAGGGCTTGGGACTCTGTTTCAAAAAACTAAAATAAAAATTGTGTATGTAAGCAGTGGCCAGTGCTGCTGCTGATTTCCAGAACTAGAAGGTAAGACTTTATTTCTGAAGACACCAAGACACCACATGATCTAGCCAGAAGACAGAGAAGTTGAGCTGGAAGATCCTCTCTGTTTCCAGGCTCTTGGATGCCATGTAGGCTGCTGCGATGGAATCCTGATGATAGTCATACTCAGCTGTGGTCCCTCAGAGCCCCACTGCCAGCCAGACAAGCAAGACGTACCCACTGGTGCACCAGTGACAAGTATGCTTTGAAAATAATTAACCACTCTCTTGTTGGATTTGAGTTGTAGTTTCTCTATAGGAGCAAATTCACATCTAGCATGCTAAAAGCCATAGTAGGGGGCGCCAGTGCTATTGTTTTGTTAGGAGGACAGGATGTGCCTGTCAACTTGCCTTATAAATAACTGTGTTTATAGCCATGCAGTAGTGTGGCTGTCAGCTTTGGCCACAGAAACTTGTTTTTGCGGGTGAGTAGTAAAGACTGTAGAGATATAACAGACCTAGGTGTTGAAAAGAAGTGGCTGCTGAACACCCAGTGTCAAATCAAGTGGACATCAATAACAACTCCTAGAAGGTCCTGGGTGCGACAGGAGAAACAAAAGAACATAAGCGTATGGGGGAGGAATGCAGTGTTGTGAAATGCTGGTTTGCGGGGCATTACATGGCCACTGCTCTTATTAGCTCAGGGCAGCAGCAGCTGTGATTGCCACCTGCACAAGACTTGCACAACACCGAGACTGATGACATCTTATTGTGAAGGAGTGAGGACTCCTGAAATCCTAACCCTCCCTGAAGAGCTGCAGGCAGCTAGTGGTTAGTGGTAGAGGAAGAGGAAGAGACATTTTCTTCAATAGCATAGTCACTAGTGAAGTGCCCATGCACACAGGAAATAATCCCTCACCTATGCTCCTGTAAGAAGCTCTAATAAAATATACTGGATAAGACACAAAACTAAAAAAAGACTAACCAGGAAGAATAAAGGGGCCAGATGAAGTGGGAAACATACAAGAGAAATGAAGATGTGGATTAAAATGCATTATATGCACGTATGAAAGAACAATAATGAAGCCAATTGTTATGTATAAGTAATATATGTTAACAATTGTAAAGAAATGACAAATTTTAGTGGAAAATAAAATTTCCAAAACCAAAACAAAATCTAATTATCAGAGTGTAGAAATTAAATTAATAGTAAAATACAGCATGTACACTATCAAATATTTTAATAGAAACAAAATTATGTACAGTTTAACAAATAATTTTACAAAAGAAGGACTCATCCATTATCTAAGGATCCACTTTTGAAAGGCTAAAATATTTTGTACTGGAAGTGGTCCAGAGATGAACTATTGTCATGGACCACTCATTGGCCACACAGCAAGAGACTGTTCTGTGTGCTAGTGCTTAGAGAGATGGAAACTCTTTGAAGGATAACTATTAAGTGTCATCTGTGTTGCTGTAGGACAGGATACAGGCTAGGAGAGTACTGGCTTACCAAGATCTCTACCGTTGGAGAGGAGGCGTGGCAGTGGTTGTCATAAAAGGTAGACATGGTAGGTTATTTTTAAGTACTACTTCTCAAAAGATGACGGGTCCAAGGTAACAAAGTATGGATGTGGTCATAATGTAGAATTAAAAAGAAACACCTTGACACCTGCATCAATGACAGCCAGAGGGTAGTACAAGCTGGAAAGGCTCAACTATAAAGGCAGAAGAATTGCAGAGGAGGCTTTCCACAAATGTACCATATAAAACTCAAGATCCCCACAGGGGAAATGGGAACCCTAAACCTCAAAGGAGACATTAACAGATTTGTCTGAACCCTCATATTTGACTGAAACACCTCAGAGTGACCTGATCTCCATGGAGAATGGAAACCAATTCCCTTGATGCCATATAGAAAGCTTACATAAGATGCCACAAAAGCAGGAGTTTCCATCAAGAAAATGCTGCCCATCAACTTTATAGTTTACAGATGTAGCGTTAGAGTCGATGCTAACCAGCACCTGCCTGGAGAAGTGTTGTTATTATTTTGGAAGGAAAAAATTTTTCACCAAAATCCTGTAGCATCTTCAGATATCTAATGATGGGAATTCAGAGTGCATGACTTACAAGGAATCTTTAGGGGGTAGACTGGGGAGAAGCATCATTTAAGAATGAGAAAGGCAATTTAGTAGTACAGGGGAGTCTTGTCACTTGAGTCTAATGTGATGGAAGTCCTAATTTTGTGCTAGGGGAGAGCTCAATGGAAGCATCCAACAACAGCTAATAAGGTAGAAATGTAAAATGGTTGAGAAAGGCAATCCAGGGAAGGCTATGGAAGCAGACATCCCTGACTGGATTTCATATCAAAGACCACAGCTTCCAAGGAAATCCCAGAAAACACTTTATTAGCTAAATAAATCAGGGGACAAAACTAGGTTTCCTTTTTCTGTCTTTGTTGTCATTGGGGCAGGGGCAGGATTTTGTTATGTAGCCTAAATTTGCCTTAAACTCATAATCCTTCTGCTTCAGTCTCCTGAAGCTTACAGGTTTGGATCTCTATGCCTAGCAACATGGACATGACTGAGAAACAGTGATCCTCTTAGTCCAAGCATCTTCAGGAGGGCTGCCACCAGTTGAGCTATTTACTCAGTGGCACTGCAAACACAGGCTTGTAGAAGAGTGGAGGCAAGGTAGTCTGACTTAAGATAAAAACCAGAAACCCTAAATGTCAAGACCTGTGACAATAGTTTCTAAAGCCAAAAGATATTGATGGTATATGAGGATAAATAGCCAATATCCCCAAAGACATCCACATCCTGATTCCCCAATCTTATAAATATCTGATATTCCATAGAAAGGGGAGCTGTTCCAATGTTACGAGTCCATCAGAATTTTGGTTTGGGGAGACTATTCTGGATTGTCTGGCTATGTGTCTTATAGTCACAAAGATTTTATAAGAAGAATGAAGGAGACAGAAGTTACAGAGATGGACAAGGCTATAAGAGCAGGGCAGCAAGGGAGTGGTCTGAAGGTGTGTGCTTCTGGCTTCCTATACTAACCTACTAGTATAGGAAGAGGCCTATACTAGTCAGGGTTATCTAGAGTAACAGAACTTATAGAAAGAATACATACATACATACATACATACATACATACATACATACATACATACACACACACATACATACATACATACATACATGCGTGTGTGCATGTGTGTGATTTCTTGAATGACTTTACAGGATGCAGGCCAACTAATCAAACAATGAGTTGCTGTGAACAGAAAGTGCAACACTCCAGTAGTTGCTCAGTCCACAATATTGGATGTTTCAGTTGGTATTCAGTATATTCTGTAATCCTAAAGAGGTAGGCTCTAAAGCCAATGAAGGAATGGCTGTGCTAGCAAGGCAAGGGCAAGCAGGCGAAGAGGAAAAGCTTCCTTCTTCTATGTCCTTATACAGACTTCCAGCAGAAGGTGTGGCCCAGGTTAAAGCTGTGTCTTCCTTCCTCAAGATTCAGATCAAAGGTGTGTGTCTTCCTACTTCAAAGGTCCTGACTAGAAGTGGATTCACCCACTTCAAACCAAGTAACAATATCTTTCACAGGTGTACCCTTCATTTGTAGATGGTGGTTCATTCCAGATGTAGTCACAGTGACAAGCAACAACAGCCATCACAAGAATATGTACCATGAAATGCAGGTGATTTGAAAAAGATGAAGAGAGAAGGGAAATCCATGTTCTGAAGCTCGGGAAGGAAGGAACATGTTCCTTCTCCTGTCTTGTCTTTGGCACAGTGAAACTGAGTTCAAACCTCAAAAATCCACAATCTTTAAGGCAGTAAATTTGTGTGATGTCAAGCTACTAAGCTTGCAGTAATTTGTTGAATGGTTACTTTTGTACCAACGAACTAGGCTATAGCATGCTACTATTTAATCAAACACTAATCAAAAACTCATTCTTGCCATGAAGCTATCTTGTAAATATGGTTCATATTTACAACAAACTGACTTTGAGGAAAGATGACAACCTAAGTAAGGTAGATGGGCTTCATCTAATCAGCTGAAAGACTAAAAAGCAAAATTCCATAAAATGAAACCTTCTTCCCCAACTCTACAGTTTCCAGTCTGCTTCCCTGGATTACAGATTCATCCTTGGCTGTTTGCATCATGCTTACCAGCTTCTTCAAATAAGTACACGGTAGTCCCACTTTATCCATGTTTTGCTCCATATGACTTCTTAAGTGGAAAGTTCTAGTAACAAATAATTTGTAAGTTTCAAATTATGTTTTGCATGGGGCTAAAAGATGGGTCAGTGATTAAGATCACTCTTCCTGCTGAATTCAGTTCCCAGCACCCATATCAGGTTTTTTAGAACCATCCAACTCCAGGGGATATTATGCCCTTTTCCAGACTTTGCAACCAACTGCATTCAGATGCATGAACCTACACATATAAATATTTTGAAATAATAAATAGCATTTTGGTCTCAGAAACCTGATGAAATGTTATATCATCCAGTTACCTTCAGCCTAGAGTATGAACAACCCTTCTGCTCAGCCCAATCAATGCCCATCTGGGATATAGATTGCTTCGGTACCACAGTGCCACAGTGCTTGTGCTGAAATGGTCCTAATTTTACTTAAGTTAATGTCAACGTACAAAGACAGCACTGGTGTTTGGAACAAGGAGGGCAGGTTAACCTCACTGTGCGGCAACACCACAGAGTGTATAAGAAGAATATAGCTGGGAGGTAGAAGCATATGCCTTTAATCCGAGCACTCAAGAAGCAGAGATAGGCAGATCTCTGTAAGTTCTGGGCCATCATGGCCTACAGAATGAGTTCCAGGATGTCCAGGGCTATATAGAGAAACTGTTTCTACACACACACACACACACACACACACACACACACACACACACAC
>CAJQZJ010000594.1:6630276-6680829 GCA_907164525.1 Lophiomys imhausi
ACACACACACACACACACACACACACACACACACACACACACACGCCAGATAACAGAACTCAGTACTACACATGAGTTCAGACACACATTGGGGTATATCTGCATGGGTGAGAGGACCACTGTATATTTTAAAAATGTCTTCTTGGTTTCCCTAGATAACACCAACTTAAGCAATTGCTGTAATACCAACAGGGGGCAAACACCAATAGTTTACAGAGGTATTCCTTAATCCTTATAACCAGAAAGGACAAAAAGCAAATAGAATAGGTGGCTATAGACAAAACAAAAAGTAACATAATAATGATAACAAAACACAATCCACAATCTTTGCCTAGTTGACATAATCAATGTTGAAGGGAAACCAGACTCCATAAAGAGTTCTTGTTTTTATAACAGGTGCCTGGCATACCTGAGGAACAAAACCACGCAAATGTTAGTTTCTTAGATGTAGGATGTAAGCTGAAAGGGCCAGCAGAAAAACCAAAATCCTTTATTGTATCAATCAGAGCATAAAGGTCCTGCTGGTAAGCAGAATCCTACCTGTGCTCGTACAGCAGGCTCAGTGTACACAACTCACAACTGCAGTCCTTCTCTACTCCCTAAGTGCTTAGGTGGATAGCACTGTGATCTAAATGTAACTGGTCTCCCAGGGAAATCATGAATAGAAACTCTTTTCAGTGTAAGCATGTTAACTGGTGATGGCACTTTTAAGAAACAGGGTCTAGAAAAGCCCTTGAATCACCGGGGACAGGGATTTAGATGGGATTGAGGCAGTCATTATGAGACCACATGTTAATAGAAAAAGTTACTACTCCCCATACACATTCTCTGGCTTCTTATCTTGGCATATGACTATATCCTTTCACTCAGCTCCTTCTGTAATGATGCCAAGAGTCACCAGAGCCAAGCCATGCTCACACCCTGAAAATCCAGAACTGCCAGGTAAGTAAACTTCTTTCCTTTTTTTTTTCCTTTTTCTTTTTTAAATTTTTATTTGAAATATTTTTCATACAATACATTTTGAACATATTCTTTACCGTGCCCCAATTCCTCCCATATCTTCCCCACCTCCCTACCCAACCAACTTCATGTTTTTCTTTCTCCCTCTCAAAAAACAGTGACAAAAAACGAAAATCAAGATAAATTGAAAAAAAAAACAATAAAACAACAACCAAAGCCAAACAACAGAATGAACACACACACAGAGAGGGAGGGGGAGGAGGGGGCATGGAGTCCATTGTGTGTTGAGAAGCTACTCTAGGTATGGGCCTGCTTGGGAGCATGTGAGACACATCCAATGACACTGCACTGCAGAAAACTGATATTCTCTTTCCCACTAGGTGTCAATGCAAATTGTAAATAGCTTCTTAGTTAGGGAAGAAACTTTGTGTCCACTTCCCTTTCTCAGTGCTAGGATTTTGTCTGATTTGGAATAAGCAGAGACTCCTAAAAAGATGAAATAAAAATTCCCAAGAAACACCTTTTAAAATGTTCAGCATCTTTAATTATAAAGAAGCTATAAATTAAAACTACTTTGAAATGTCACCTTACCCCAGTCAGAATGGCCCACCTCAATAAAACAAATTACAGAAAATGCTGATGAAGATCCAGGGGAAGGGGAACTCTCATCCATTTGTTGCTGAGGAGAATGCAAACTTGTTCAGCCACTATAAAAATCAGTGTGGAAGTTCCTCAAAAGAACTGAAACTTGATCTACCACAAGATCCAGCTACATCATTCTTGGGCATACAAGCAAAGGATTCTGCATCTTACGATGGAGATACAGGTTCATTGCTGCTCCCCTCATAACAGCCAGAAATTGGAAACAGCCTATTTTAGAATTAGAAGATGGTCACCAACAGATGAATGCATGAAGGAAATGTGATACATTTACACAATTTAATTATGAAATTTGCAAATAAATGGACTGAGCTACAATCATCCTGAATGAGATAACCCAGACCCCAAACGATAAATGTTACATATTTTATTTTATATGTGTATGGTAGCTTTTAACTTTAGATATGTGTATTTCAATTCAAATAGCTACAGAGATTAGGTAGCTAGTAAGGGACCAGGGGAGAGAAGGATATCTTTCAATCAAGAGGAAATAGAGAATAGTATTATAAAGAGATAAATAGGCAGAATGCCACATAAACCACAGGATTAAATAGTAGGATACATACCTGGTGGTAACCAATAGCTATCTACTTGGATTTAAGATCTGCTCAGCAAGAGGAAAACCATGTCTGGTACTGGAAACCTAGACAGCTACCCAGGGCTAGTGAAGTCATGGATCTTGGAGAAGAATCTACAACAGTCACTTTACTAAACCAGCATAATCCCCAACTGCATTCTAAACATGTGTCCTTATACACACAGAAGTGTAGTCCTCATGCCTTATCAAAGAAACTTCTATGACAGAGACTACTACAGAAAATCACAACCAATCAAAATGCAGAGGTATAGAGCCCAGGTCCAGGAGATATATCTACAAAAGAACTCATGCATCTAAGGCTCAGGTAACATTATGGAAGAGAGGGGAATGATTGTAAGAGTTGGAGAATTAGGGATTTTGTGGTGAGATTGTGTCTCCTAGTAATGTCAGAAGGTACACGCATAAAGTCTTACCCACATGATTGCCCAAATATGATTTGAACAAGGATGACACCAATGAGTATGCCAAAGTGGACTGAGGAAAGCCCATGAGGCTTAGACTCTACACAAAGTCAACTGAGGAATGCTGAGAGCAGGAGAAATAGTCTTCCTCAGGGAAAAACACATCAATTAGTTATGTAATACCAATGATCAGCTCTGAAAATGTATATATAGTAGTAACATTATACAGACTGAGCAGGTTATATTTAGGAAGGTGTGTGTGTGTGTGTGTGTGTGTGTGTGTGTGTGTGTGTGTGGTGTGTGTGTGTGTGTGTGTGTGTGTAACAATAGTTAACAACCATAAAAAGAGGCTGTAAATTTTAAAGAGAGAAAGGATGGATATAGGAGAGGGTGGGTTTGGAAAGAGGAAATGGAAGGGGGAAATGATGCAATTAAATTATAATCTCTAAAAGAAATTTTAAAAACAGAGATAAATAGGGAAACTAGAAAAGGAGGGTTAAATGGGGTGTGGATGAGAGAGCAAAGCAAAGGAGGAAATATGGGAAGGGATGATTAACACTGAAGGCCTTTTGGAAAACTGTGTGGAAACCTACTACATCCTAAAGTTTATAGATGTATTAAAGGAGTTCAATTTCCTAAAATATATGCACACATCAAAGGAATTTAATTGGAGCCACAATATAATAGAGGATACAATGATCCAACTAGACATCTTATCCCAACAAGTAAAACCTCCAGTGCCAGATGGGGATTGGTTAGATGTTGTTGAGTCATTGGCCAGGGAGGTCCCACAAAGCACTACCACCATCTGCAAATATCACAGGTTATTGCCAAAGCTCTTGGGTACTTTCTATGTGTAGTCTTTTCTCTCTCAGAGCATGACATCAGCTATGAGTATATCCAATTGGACTTGAAGTTTCCAAACAGGAGCCAGGATTCTTGGGAGACTAGGTTTCCAAGGATAAGATTTCCAAGGTTTTCAAGTGTGCGTATATATACACACACATATACATACACATACACACACACACACACACACACACACACACACACACACACACACACACGGAGTGCCCAGGGAATGATGGAGACATGACAAAAGATCACAGAGGGATGCTTGAAGCAGCTTTCAACAACACACAGGACACTTTGAGTACCAAAATAAGTAAGAATGAAGACAAATTACCTAAACATTTGCAAAATGGGATCTATAAATTATTAATATGAACAGAGTAAATTAGTTCATTGAATGTTTAATAAGCACTACTTGTAATGTAGTAATTTTTTTCAACTGAGAACAGGTTGACCCTATCACTGAGGACTTTAATATCACCTTAATTACACTACTGAAGTACACATTGCAAGCAGTCATAGAAATGAACTTATTTGGTATTTGCTAGGATGCAGAAACAGCTTCACGTCTATGATGATGTAATCCAAAATGTCTGTTTTAAATCCAACTGAGAAAAAGGATTAATCCAACCCTGACTGAGAGGTACTGTGGAAAATAGCAAACTTATAACCATTAAAAGTGTCAAGATTACAAAATCAGATTCCAGCAAGGACTCCTGGCTAGCAGAAGATGAAGGAGGCCTGGTTCCAAGCTGGATCTTTCTATATTAGGTCACACTGTTGGAAAATTACAGAACTTACCAGAGAAATACACAACATTTCATTTCCTACTTTTAATAGCTAGATTGTGGATACATGAGAGAGACCTCCTCTTTTAAAGGAGTGTTTGGATCACACTGATGTTATTTGCTCATCTGCACAAACACCTTCCCCATGTAGGATCATCACATATATACAGTGTATTCTTTCTTTCTTGCCTAACTTACCTCCTACTCAGCTTTCAAATAAACAGTCCCTGATTCCTGTAAAAATATCCTTTTGCTGTGTACTCTTGTGGTACATTATATTTATTTTCCTTAATATTGGTAGTCAGCAGCAAATAACTATTAGTGTGACTGTTTAATATTTCTCTTTTTTGTCTCCCTGCTTCCTGGCCTGTGAAGTATTCTGTTATGGGGTCTACTGTACAAGCATCATCAGGGAAGTAATCTTTATTTCTTATTTAATCAGTGATGGGGAGGTGCTCTGGAAGATACTTCATACTGATGCCTACAGGTCCTTCTACATAACTTCCTCATATTCCCTTGTCCCTTCTCTCTCAGTGTTGTTTTTAATAGGCCCCTGACTGGTCAGATACTTCCAAGGAATCTTCATGCAGTCTTACCTTAGGCTGCTTCCCTTTTTCCATGAACCCCATAACACAGTGAACCATACAGGATATCCCCTCAACATTTTATTACAACATTGAACCAGACTGCCATTCAAAAGAGGCCCCTGTCATCTTGAAACATAACAAATCACTTCATTCCCCAAACCATGCCCAAGTGTTTCCTTCTGTTTCTCCTCTGATATCCAGCTGAAGTTGAGGCATTGATGTAATTAAATAATGTAAGGAGCAGGGCATCTGCCTGTGTAATGTGCTCATGTTTCTGAATCTACTCATTTTGACTTGGAATATACTATTTCCATAATGTGTCAAGTTGTCATTGTACCTTCTTTCTCCTATGTATACTTGATATGGCGTCCAGATCAAAGTAAGTAGTTTCTGTTGCAAAGTGACTTACACTCAGATGGAAGCTCAGTCTCCTCTTAGGTTCACTAGCACACCAGGATCCACTTTAGGAGTGGCAGATAACTGCCTGATGTAGTTGCCATGGCTTTGCTACAAGACTTTATATTATAGATCGTTTTCACGAGAAGAATGTGCAAAAGGCTATAGATTCTAAAGCTATAAAAATCATCTAGCAACATGGGGTCTGCTGGATCATATGCTCTATGTGACAGAAAAGCTTGCAACAATCATAAAAATTTGCTGCAAACTTTTACTCAAAACCAGTTTCCACCTGAGTCAACTGATAAGTGACTCAGTGCTTTCAATTCCTAAATGTGGCATGTGTTTTCAACATCCAATCAGGATTAATAAGCATGCTTTGCTTAGTAGCAAAGTGAGCAAGGAATAAGGATTCCCTATTTATTTGACAGTATCTTCATATGCCACAAGCAGAATTCTGAAAATCAGCTTGGTAAGATCTTGAATCTTTGTAGAATTAATTACCCATTCTTCATCCAACACACGAATACTATGATTATTTCTTACATGTGTACTTCCGCCTCCTTGGGTGCAATTAAACTGACCATTAATAGAATGGGCCACTGACCTTTGATAGAAGGTTCTGAGTATCAAAAGTCCTCTTTAAAGAGAACTATATTGAGACATAATGTTAACATTATTGCTAAGATCATGAACACATATCGCTTATGCCTACAAATGTAAACTTCGGATAGTAGTTTCTGATAAGTTCACCAGATTGTTAGCTGCATGACAAGTGTCACTTTCTCTGATCCACTTGGTATTGTCAGGTGTCTGGCTGGCAAATTACTCAGGTACATGGTGAAGATTGGTCTTCCTATATCCATTAGTAGCCCACACTTTTGAGAATGACACAAAATCTCTATCATGCCATCTAGGATGTGAACATTTTTCTGATTTACTCTCTTAGAGAAGGGACACTTTCAAAAACTTTCACTTATTGTCTACTGCCATTTTGAGATTTAATTAAACATTTATGGAGCAATCATAAAGTTTCTGAAATTTCCCAAACACATCCACCCATGTTATTTTGTTTTTTGTTACTGTGATAAAATAGCCAAAGATGAGTTCTTTATAAAGAAAAAGTTTAAACCTGTTCAGGTCTTGTGCATTCTGTCACAGTCTCCATGGGTCCTATTGTATCTGGAAGATGCTGTTTTCTTGGGATTGTCTACCATCTCTGGCTCTTAGAATCTTTCTGCTGTCTCTTCTTGTAGATTCTAGAACCTTGAGGGGAAGGGTTTGCTAAAGACATCTCATTTAAGTCTGAGTGCTCCAAAGTCATTTACTCACTACATATTGTCCAGTTGTGAGTCTCCGAGGTAATTACCATCTACTGCAAGAAAAAGCATCTCTGATGAGGATTGAGGGAGACACTGATCTATTGGTTCAGCAGTGTGCCCTTAGATATCATTTTATTGCTATATTCTTTTGCAGAATAATAGTAGTACATTTTCTGCTAGACCCATGACCTATCTAGTCTCCAGTTCTTGGCCACTTTAGCAGAATCATGTATGGGTTCTATTTCATGGCCTTAAATCCAATTAAAAAGTGATTGTTTACTACTACCATATTCTTTGCCACTGTTCTACCAGTATAGCTTGCAAGCAGGTCTCTATTGTAGGGCATAAGGTTTATGGCTGAGTGAAATTATGATTGTTTTTCTCCTCTGATAGCATGCAGAGTACCTTCCAATGAGTGATAGTAGAGTTGGAGCTTTTAGCTGGGCTTTTAGCTATGTGTACTTATCACATTTTTATTTGTATCTATTGATACATCGTTTATTCATATGTATTCAAAACTTTAAATTCAAATAAAATGTCAGCCTTTAACCCAATACAGCAGCCTCATTGATTTCCATATTTATAACCAAATATCTGGCAGTGACAAACCTCTGACATTTTCTCAAATATTTATTTTTTCCATGCACTGCTTTTGTAACTAATCTGAGGTCCACACAGAGAGAATGCTTCAAGCTGAGATGCTATTGCACCATCCAGAGCTCATGAATATCCACTCCACTCCATGTTTTAACACCCCACTCCACAGCCTTTCCTAGGGACATCCAGTCCACATTAACCAGGCCCCAATCCCATGTTCACAGTCCTGCCTAGCTTCCTCACTTAAAGGAAGAGGAAAGGGCAAGAGGGAAGAGAAACAGCTCCATAGTCAAGGGCCAAAGAGGAATCCCACCATTAATTACAGAAATGTGCATGCAGTGCCCAGAGATCCTAAAATAATCTGTTTCTTCACACAAAAATTGAGATTTGCTCTTTAAAAAGAAATTCTACTAGTGAGTGTTATATTAATCTGATAAATGTAGACCAATGGTATGAAAAGTGTTGCACAAATATTTGTTTATACTCTTTAAATCTATCTGAGCATAAAGGAAAATGAGCATGTTGGGGTTTTGTGCTCAAATTTAAAATGCAAATAAAATGTCTGGAGGTTGGAAGTCCAAGGAAATTTGAGCACCCTACACATTTGGTAGTAGCATTTTGTGAAAACTTCTACACTTCACTTGACAGAGTTCAGAAGTCACCAAATGTGGAACAAAGCCTCAAATGGATACCTAACCTTTCCAGGCTCTAGCTGCCAGTGCTGCCTTTCATGTACAAATGATGTTGTGCCCCTCAGTCACAGGAAAGTCTTGCTTTAGAGATTGTGCATGAGAGTTATTAGTAAAGCTAGGTACAGTAAGAGCATCCTTGCTTGACTTCAACAGTACCCAGGCCAGTCTCCAAAAATACCTGAGAATGTTGTACCTCCAAAGAAAAAGACATTGCCTTTTCTCTTCCTTTACTGTCATGAATAATTTTATTTTAGGTTTGGGGTGTTTCTGGATTTGCCTGTCTTTAGTTAGCGTTATTTATTTCAGCAGAGCTTAAACTCTTTAAGAAAAATGCTCCTGTGATGTTTGTGACTGTTGGTATCTGAAGGCTCACGACTGTCCCTTACACACTAGCATAGGGGCAGGCTGGAAGAAGAGAAACGAGTGAAGACTGACATATCACGCTTAATTTTGAACTCTCTCTGTCCTCCATCTTGTTGAGACATACACACTGGTTTACTCCAGCAGCTGAAATCCTTTGCACAGTGAGCTCCAGATGGCAGGTTTGATCAAGTCCCTGCTAGAACACTTCAAGGGCACTGGACACTACAAAGACAGGCTCCAGGGAGCTTTCTGCGGTACCATCTGCCAGAAGACGAAAGTCCTCCCAGGGTAGCAACCACCTTGAAAATCGAAAGCTCCAGCCACAGTTGCCACCTACTCAGGTGCCCCAGGGGCTATGCTGAAGAGAGCTGGGAGCCGGAGAGAGCAAAAAGCGCAAGCCGGGGCGTGTCCCGGGCCAGGGAGTTTCTGATTGGCTCTTTGTGGTGAAACACAAGGCAGAGGGCTAAAGCGGTGGGAGGGGTGTGGTTTGTAGAAGGAGTGCACGCCCTAACTAAATAGAGCGGGACAAGAGGGTTGGACTGTGGTTTCTCGGCGTTTGCGCAAGAAGCCACGCGCACTGGTAAAGTGGGGTCTTCATAGGCAACAGTTTCAAAATGCCAGAATCACAGAGAACTCAAAGACCTTTTGCACTAATTCCGGCAGCCTCCTATGGCTCTGCATTTATTAGTCCTACGCTGTGAGTGTTGAAACTGTTTAAGTCATCTCTTGAGATATCTCAGTCCTTAGAACCGTGTCCTCGGCAGAGCTTTCTGCAGTCTGCGACTCTAACTGACTTTGAGGGGCCAGTTAGGGTCCGAGGGGCCTGAGACAATCCTGATTTTGGCAAGTCCTAACCATACTGCAATTTTACTTTTAACTAAAAAAAAAAAAAAAAGAATATATAAAGAATCCAAGTACGATAAGGACCGAGAGACGCAAACTAAGAAACAAACGTTCCCAGATGTGAATGGGTTTCATCTTGTTCTGATTTGCAATGAGACGCCACATAACACTTCTACAGATTAAAAGTACACTAGGTAAGAGCTTTATACACACCTATCCTGTATGTATTTCTATCACATAGCTCACGATTTTACGTGAGAGCTGTGATCCAGGATTGGAGGGATCTCAGGGCAGGCGGGCTTCTCTGGGTTGGTGCCCTGAAGGCTCCAGAAGCTTTCAACAGAGCTCGGAGCCGCCAAACCGCGCGGACTTCTTGGCCTTTGGGACACAAGCCGCGAGCCCGTTCCTCCCCACCAAGTCCCTCTGGAGGTGACACCCTCTGGAGTCGAATTACAGCCCCGCAATTAACATATGAATTTCCCGAACTTACTAAAGGGATGAGGGGGAAATTTTTTTCTGAGCGGGAGCGAGAGTCCTCAGCACACAGTAACTTTTCTCTGGGTGTAAAAACTCTTTGATTGGCTCCTCGCACGCGCCTGCCCGCCCCCTTCTTTGACTGAGCAGACACGCGACTGGCGCAAGGAGGGGGCTGGGAGGGGAGCCGGGGAAGATACAGTGGCGCGTGCCGCTTTTTAAAGGGGCGCAGCGCCTTCAGCAACCGGAGAAGCATAGTTGCACGCGACCTGGTGTGTGATCTCCGAGTGAGAGGGGGAGGGTCGAGAGGAGAGAAAAAAATATATATATATCAGACATTGCCGAAGAGACCGGGAAGGTTTTTGCTGTTGTTGTTTGGGGCTTTTTCCCTTGGTTGAACTGGGTGGCCATCACCTTTTCTAACACCGCACATCCGAGTAATTGCAGTGCGATGTCCCGCCTGCTGCATACAGAAGAGTGGGCTGAGGTGAAAGAGTTGGGGGACCACCACCGCCATCCTCAGCCGCACCACCTCTCGCAGCTGGCGCCACAGCCACCTGCTACCCTGCCGACGAGAGATCATCCTGTCTACCCGACAGAGCTCTCCCTCCTGGACAGCACCGACCCACGCGCCTGGCTGACTCCCACTTTGCAGGGCCTCTGTACGGCACGCGCCGCCCAGTATCTCCTGCATTCTCCTGAGCTGGGTGCCTCCGAGGCCGCGGCGTCCCGGGACGAGGCTGACGGCCCGGGCGAGCTGGTAAGGAGGAGCGGCTGCGGCGGCCTCAGCAAGAACCCCGGGCCAGTGAAAGTGCGAGAACAGCTGTGCAAGCTGAAAGGCGGGGTTGTGGTGGACGAGCTGGGCTGCAGTCGCCAGCGAGCCCCTTCCAGCAAACAGGTGAATGGGGTGCAGAAGCAAAGGCGACTGGCAGCAAACGCCAGGGAGCGGCGCAGGATGCACGGGCTGAACCATGCCTTCGACCAGCTGCGCAACGTTATCCCGTCCTTCAACAACGACAAGAAGCTGTCCAAATATGAGACCCTGCAGATGGCCCAGATCTACATCAACGCCCTGTCGGAGTTGCTGCAGACTCCCAGCGTCGGAGAGCAGCCACCGCCACCAGCGCCCTCCTGCAAAAATGACCACCATCACCTCTGTGCCGCCGCCTCCTACGAAGGGGGTGCGGGCGCCGCAACAGGAGCTGGGGCTCAGCCGGCCCCGGGAGGGGGCCCGAGACCTACCCCGCCCGGGGCTTGCCGGACTCGCTTCTCCGCCCCAGCTTCCACCGGGGGTTACTCGGTGCAGCTGGATGCTTTGCACTTTCCAGCTTTTGAGGGCCGAGCACTAACAGCGATGATGGCACAGAAGGACCTGTCGCCTTCGCTGCCCGGGGGCATCCTGCAACCAGTACAGGAGGACAGTAGCAAAACATCTCCCAGGTCTCACAGAAGCGATGGAGAGTTTTCCCCCCACTCTCATTACAGTGACTCTGATGAGGCCAGTTAGGAAGTCGACGGCGCCCTGAAAACTGAGAGAACCAAATACTCTTCCCAGTGCGCCGGAAGCCCCGCGGCAAATATCCCTGCACCCTTTAATTTTTGATCTGCGTCGATCATTGTTAGCAACGACATGACTTCAGACGGCTGCGGCTCTTCCAAACCCCTTCGCTCCTACCTTCTGCTTCCTGTGTATGTAGATACAGTATCGTTATATGTACCTTCACTTGGCATCGTTTTATAGTCCATGCTGCCAATATGCTGCTAAAATGTTATATCTCTGTCTCTGGTCTGGATTACATTTATTTTACACCCTGGGTGTCCATCCCCTTGTGTTGCGCTCACTCACAAGTTAGTCTTTGAAGTTGTTTCCCCAAACGCTTTAAGTTCCGCAGTTGGTGCTTTACAGAACATGGACTACGGAGTTGTTGGAACGCAGGGGCAGATAGTGGTCTCAGTAGAGCATAAACGCCAGTGAGTCTAGCGGAGCCAGAACACACGCACTTCATCACTGGCTGCTGCGCCGCCTTGAAGAAACCCAACTGCCGATTGCAAACCAACTTTTGAATTTAAACACAGCCACTCATAATCCTCAAACTCTTTGCAAATGTTTGTTTTTACAAATGAAAATTTTAAAAAAAAGTATGTAGTGTCAAAGGCATTTGGTCAATTTTATTTTGCTTTGTTAACATTAGAAAACTTATTTATTATTGAGTATTTGGATCCATTTCTACTTATTTGTTTTTTTACATTTTCTACTCGAGATCATTTTATTTTGATTTAGCAAATTCAGTTGCCATTGCTTTATGTATGCTCTTTTACAAATGATAAAATAAACTCGAAAAATACCTTTAAGTTATCATGTATTCTATTCCAGTATAACATTAAAAATAATTTGTAAGTGACCTTGTAGAAATTATGAGATTTGATGTTTTGGAGAACGTAACAAACCTAGTACCTTCAGGTAGCATCGGATGCACCAATAAACTGTAAGGTCATCTGCCCCCAGATTTGCAGCATGGTTTGCCTCCGGTTGGCCAGGATCTTTCAATGTCCTTACTCCTAGAGTGTGGACTCTAGAGTCTCCAGTCTCCTGGAGAAGCCAGTGCCTTTGGTCTCCACGGTTCTGGTCCATGCTGGTTAGTATCATTGAAATTACCTATTTACACTAACAAAAATTACCTGAAAACTTTTCAGGTACACAATACAACTCACAATCTCAGGGATCGGGTGGGGGTATATCTGCAAGAAGGAAAGGAGACAATGGAAATGAACTTGAGTGGAAAGATAGGTTGGCAATCATTGGTTCAATGATTAGAAGCTAGAAGCATGGCAGTTGCTTGAATATTGCTGGCCACCAATGAAGTTTTCCCTTTCAAACATGCTTCTTCCAACAGGGAGCTGAAATTTGCCTTTATTTTTCCCCAGAATAAACGAATCAAGTACATTCTAAAGTCAGCTGGCAAAACTTAAGTGAACTATGATGTGCATCCCAGTGTCCATATGGAGTAAGAGTCTATTCTCGAGACTTCACATCAGAGACCCTTGGAAAACTAATGCAGAGTATGTAAAAAGTAGAAACCGGAACATTTACAATACATTTGATTAGCTAATTTAGGTGGAGCACTATTCGTTAAACTAAAGCATCCCGGGATATTCTGCCAGATAAATATCTCTGAATTTGAGGGTTGGGTTATAAGCAAATCCATTGTCTTCCTTGACATAACAAGTTGAGGGGACCCCCACAAAATAAGGGAGGTTGGTTTACTGGTTCTTGTATCGTACTCTCTGATCACCTTGGTACAAGGAAAGCCTCACAGTCTGCACTGTAGAAAAGGCATTGCCCCAGGAAGCCAGGTTATCTTCCACAGTAAAAGAACTGGAGAAGTCTCTACTAACAACTTATCATATGTAGCCTGTCCAGGGAAGTTGAGCAATTCTGCCAGCCAGCTTTCTGGGAGAAGTGTGTGGTGACTAATGACACTTTCCAGGGACAGGAACAAGGTACCTACCCCTAGATAACCTTTTGCACTCACTAAGATAAGCACCAGCAATCTTTGTACTGCTGAAAAACAAAACTAAACTAAACAACACCAATAACAACAAAACCCCCAAACAAAAGCAAAAAAAAAAAAAACTGAGCAACTGCTTCTGCAATTTTACTTCTCTCTTAATAAGCAAACCACGAAAGGACAAATGAGCATGCTGCAGAAGAGTGCCAACTCTTATGTATTGTCACATTTGGTTTGGTGTGGTCCTTCCTATTTGTGTGTGTCAGGGTGGGGATGGTGGCTAGTATTCTTTTACATGCTAGAAGTATGAGAAAGAGAACGGAGGAAAAGTGTTTCCTTCCAAAGAAAAGAAACAATTTTTAAAAGCCACACTTGTGTACTTTGTCCCAACCAAAGAGGAAAATATTTTATAAATATCATTTTCGTTGACTCTGAGAAAATAGAAACAGCAGGGGAAGTATCTTCCTTCACAGCTTTTATAGATAATAAAATGACAGGTAGTCACACAGACAGAAAATACCAATATCCATGGCCATATGGTAATGTTCATGGTCGTCAGATTAGGGAGCCCACAAATTTCTTCTTCAACAAAATACATTTAAATGTCCAATTGGGCCACTGCTGCCACAGTGAACAGAATTTCCACCTCAACTCTTTAACTAAGGAAGTCTTGTTTGATTCTTCTCAAGAGGGAAACAATCATACCAGAATGTCAACTTCAATTCCATATCACGCTCATTGAACAAAAAAATTTCTTGTATCTCATCCGAACGAGAACAAATTCAGACTATTTTGTGGCAAATTTAGTGTTCAAAGTTCAAATTAGAACCTTAACCTTCTCCCCTTCTATTTCTTTCTTTCCTTTTCTTTCTTTCTTTCTTTTTCTTTCTTTCTTTCTTTCTTTCTTCCTTTCTTCCTTCCTTCCTTTCTTTTTTTTATCACTGGCATTTCTTTGAAAGAGATCCACTCCAAGGTTCAGCAGTGAAGTTTGCATAACAAACACGTTTGGCACCCCCCCCACACACACTACATTAACAAGCTGTAACATATAGCTGCAGGTTGCTATAATCTCATTAATATTTTGGAAACTTGAATATTGAGTATTTCTGAGCACTCATTCCCCATATGCCAGACCACTCCTGCCATGCTGACTGGTTCCTTTCTCTCCATTATTAGCAATTAGCTTCTACCTTCCAAAGTCAGATCCAAGTATCTAAGATACTAGCAAAGGCATCAACTATGTATGCAAGTTAGGCATGCTTAATATCACCCAAACAAACAAAGAGTCAGCACTTCTTAAAGTAATGAAGACAGATAAATCGGGTTAGTTCTCTGGGACACTGATGGTGCTTTCCAGAGTTTTCTATACTTTAAGCAGCTTGCTTTATATTCTGTCTTTGCCCTCAGCCAACCAACATTTTTATTTGTAGAGGGGTTTGGCTCACTGCACTTTTGGAAATTTATTTGATTTCACGGAAAGCTGAAAGAAGATTGTTTTCTTGGCAACAAGCAAGTTTAACACGTTCTTCATGGGACATTTCGAATGGCAGATCTACCAGAAAGGGAGGGGGAGTAACTTCCTTATTCTGAACCAGCAGGAGATCAGGGCTTTCATGAGGTCTTTCTATTGATTTTAAAGATTTAAAACTGAGCCCCCCAAAAATTTCAATTTCACTGAAGTGTGTCTTGGAGCATAAATCTCCTCTGCTAACTTAAAAGTTCAAGAAGAAGAATATCTGCCTTATCTGGTCTGCTGTAAAGTCCAGTGAGACCTGAGAAAGAAAAGGAACAGAGTGACTTGCCAGCCACAATGTAGACTCATGGATTGTAGTCTAGGAAAAATAACGCTTGCTGATGAGGGGTGGAGAGCGTGGGTGAGGTTAGGTGGTACCTGAAATGTTTGCAGCTCTTTTCTTGAAAAGAACACAGGGTAGAGAGAAACTAAAATAAAGTTTTGTGTACTTTTAGTCTAGTCTGACTCCCCTAGGCCTAGCGGCTTCCCAGGCAAGGAGTCACCCCTTTGATTCTAGGCTCCTAACTGGGAAGGGCAAAGGGAGGGGAGAACGGGTTAAATCCTAGGACGCAGGGGAGAAGCAAGGGAGGAGAGAAGTCGGGGGCGGGGGGAGATAAAGGAAAGGACAGGAACCAAGAAGCGTGGGGGTAGTTTGCCGTAACGTGAGCGTTTCTTAATTAGTGAGCGGCTGACAATAGAGGGGCTGGCAGAGACTCCTGGCCCCGGTGCGGAGCGTCTGGAGCGGAGCACGCGCTGTCAGCTGGTGAGCGCACTCGCTTTCAGGCCGCTCCCCGGGGAGCTGCGCGGCCACATTTAACACCGTCGTCACCCTCCCCGGCCTTCTCAACCTCGGCCTCCTTCTCGTAGACAGCCTTGCACGGCCCCCCACCAGCAGAGTTTACAGAAGCCAGAGCCCCTCGCCGCCCCCCGCACTCGTCCGGGCCCCTCTGGTCCCCAGCTGCGCAGCAGGAGCCGCCACTGCCCACTGCACCTCCCCGCAATCAACCGGCCAGCCAGAAAAGGAGCTTGCGAAAGCCAGAGCCGAGCAAAGCCTAGGGGAGGGGATGGGGCTGGCGACCGCAGCGGGAGAGCGCGCGGGCTGCGGCACCTGAAGCAGTGAACCAGCAAGGGCCAGGAAGCCAGCGCCTCCCGCGCCCGTGGGGACCACAGGCACTCTCCGCCAGCCGCCTGGCATAGAGCTCCGCCGGCTTGGAGATCCAGTCTCCTTTCCACCCCAAGATATGATTTCCTCAGTCTGTGCTTCCCTTAACCGTAAAACACTATTGCTATCCTGAGTTTAAAGGTGAATAGAAAAGACATCCTAGGTCTACGGACGCTGTCTTCCACTTTTCAACCACACGCCCGCCCTTCATTCATCTTTCCTTTGCTTTTAAAGAAGACTGAAGGACACATAGATTTTAGAACCCTCTACACCATCCAGGGTCAGCTTTGCCGTGTTTTTTTTTTTTTTTTTTTGGTTCCAAACAAATTGAACATTTATATCAAATCTCTAGGGTGGCAGGGCCCTTTCTAATAGTTCACACGTTCCCCAAAGCCTGGAGGTTCCTCCACCTGAAGGCAGACCTATATACTACCAAGGGAGAAAGTATGGACTCGCTTTAAAAGCCACGATTCTGACTGCAGAATCTAGAGATCTGATGAGCGAAGCAAGAAGCTTTGTCTTGTGTTGCTGTCCTGGAAGACACCCTATGTTTTTTCGCTTGGGGGTTGGGGGCGGGGCTTACTGCTTCTTTGGGTCAAGTAGAAAGAATCCTCCAGAACTAGCCTAATTTCCTACTCCCCACCCACTCTTGGAACTCCGTGTTGCTGAGGAAGGGGCTAGGATTAGGAGGTATTCTAGATTTCCCGGGTCCCACCTGACACAGCAATTAAGGAGCTTACATCATTCTTTGTATTTCAAGGGAGATCTGAAAGCCCAGGGCTGTAACTGTCATGGAAGGCCTTTACTTTTTCCATAAAGGCAGCTGTTTCGAAAAAACCAGCTACCAGACAAGATCTCTTCTCCCCATCCCCCGCCCGAAATGTTTTTCTAATCCAAGAAACATTGATTCAATGGGGGGGGGGCACAACTACTAAGAGCACAAACATAGTCCAGTTTCCCTGACATTGCCTATTTACAAACTGTGCCTAAAAGTTCCCCGTAAGCTCGTTCACACTTGTTAGTATTCTCCCCACCCCAAGGTAAGAAGCAAAAAACCCGGCTTCTTGGGAGCTCATGGCTTGGCCTGGCTTTGCTGTTTTCAGTCTATGGGATCTAGGGCAAGTGTCCCTGGGCAATGGCCGCTGCCTCTGAAGGATTGGAGCATTGGTACAGGAGATACAAAGCACTCACCTCTCTGACAAACATGAGAGGGTTAGGTGAAGAAAGCTAAAATCATAACCATGATGCTCATAAAAGCAAGGAATAAGAATTTACTCAAGCTAAATAAACTAAGATGAGATAGGTGAGGTAGGGCTACCAGGAAGTTCCTGACTTAAATGGGTAGTCTAAGATCCCATTGCTTTGTAATAATTACACTCAGAACATAGAGTTGTCTGTGTTGAAGCAAGGATTAGCCACTATGATAACTGAGAAAAAAGTCTTTTGTGTTGATAATTATAATCAGAAAATACACAGAGAGCCAGTCTTAATAAAAGGAGCCTCCAAGGAAACTGTAATTTGCTTCGGTAACTAGATCTTGTACTTCTCAAACTTGAGCAACCCTTTCTTTTAAGCATGCTCCTCAACTTCCTCCTCTTCTCATCAGGGAGTGGAACTTAGAAGATAGTAATATAACAGAGGAAGGGGACACACACACACACACACACACACACACACACAATCATAGACCTTTTTAATTTTGGAATACTTTAGAATTTAATAAGAACTTCAGAACAACCAATGAAAAGATTTAGCCCTTAGGACAGGCTGGTATAAGTAGACATTTTCTGTCAGCTATCAGACTGTCATTTGCTGTTCCATATTGAGCCAACATACATGCTTCATTGCTTCTTTCCCATATAGTCGAGATTTTGAGTGGCTTGAAATCAGAAGAGCCAACTTCAGAAATCAGCCAATGGCCCAATTGCTTCCAGTTGAGCTGAGGAAAAATTATATTTTATTCCTTATGAATTCATTAATGTAGTAGAGTAGCAGTTTCATATCAGAAGAAAGAACAGGTTCCAGAAGAGAACAAAGGGCCTGGGCAGGAGCCATGGGACCATTATTGGTCTAAGCTTCAGTGCTCATTCCACCACATCATCCTGCCTCAAGGATCTGTTTTAATGAGACCCTTTATATCTGCTCCTCTCAGTCTGGCTAGAATCTGTAGATGAATACAGATCCCTGAACTCTTCCATCATGTCTTTGCTCCAGAGAGATATTGTGCATTCGTCAGAGCTAAAGACATCCAACCCATTTTGATGGACTTAAGGGCCCACTAGCTAGGGTAATTTTCTTCTAAATGTGTATCTTTGCTCCTTTCATTTGACTGATGCTGGATTTAGTTGCTTCATATGCCATATTGTAATCTATGTTTTACCTCTAGAAAAAACATTGTTTCCAAATCTAAACAACAGCACATAGAATTAGAAAGTGAGGTCAATTCAGAGAACAACTGACCATGAGGAACCCAGCCTCAACTAACATATCTACAACACAACACTTTTGGCTCAAGTAATATTTCAAAAAAAGAGGGTGGAAAGATTGTAAGAGCCAGAGGACCAGTAAACTGGTTTCAAGATTGTGTCTTCTTTATATAACAGGGAAGCTACATCCATACATTCACAATAACCCGCATGCTTAAACAAGACCTGAACAATGACACCAATTGAGATTCCTACACAGATGTGGGAAGTCTCATGAGGTATCACACCTAGATGGAAAGCTACAGGCATTTAATAATTGCTGAATGAAAGAGAATTAGTCCTTCCTAGGGATTAGTCCTGTAACTGGTTTTCCAATATCAAGTGGTCAACCCTAAAAATATATACATATGGGCAACATTAAATAGACTCAGGAGGTTGTATTTATATGTTTATTCATTTATACACCTATACAACAATAATAATTAAAGAAAAAGAACTTATAAATTTGAAAGAGAGGGGGACATGGGAGGGGGCTAGAGGAAGGGTGGGAGAAATGATATAAGTACAGTATAAATACACAAAATTTAATAATAAAAAAGAACATGATGGGATATAATATCATGGCAGTAATGGCCCAAAAGCAAATCCTTTCCAAAACTGTTGCCCATCTATGCATGGGAGGGATAATACTAGGGCTGTAAAGCTTGATCCTTCTCTTGGAAGAAGAAGTGAATTTGCCTGCTACTTTTATAGCTGTGGATTTATTCTGTGATAACATGTATTTTTTATTGGGTGGGTTATCTGAGCTATTGGCTTTTTCCTTTGACCCATCCTGTAAATGAACAGTCACCATTGTCTTGTTCCTTCTTTGTTCTGGAAATTCTTTTCTTTGCCTCCCATGAATCAATTCTCCATTTTATACTACTTCTAGTGGCTGGGTTAGGACAAGTCTTGTTCTGCTCCTGACTTAGATACTTTCAATGAGGGAGTACAGTGCTGAGCTGAAAGCACTTGAAAAGGAAATTGCACTTCTCATCAAATGTGCAGGCAGCTGCCTGAGCCACATTTCAGGGTGAGGGCATCAGATCTAGAAGGCTACCTATGGGGTGCTTTCCCCGCATCCATCTCTTTCTTCTTTCCTGCACTGTGGACAGCTCCTCAGTATGTAATTTGAAGCCTTTCAGATTTCACACTGCTCCCTGACCTGTCCAGCACCATGGTATCATACCAATTCTCTGCTAAAATACTACTGCTCACACTATTTTATGACTTCTTTGTGGCTTCTGGTTCGAGGGGAAGAAAAAGTGTGAAGCTGTGGTGTAAGCTCTTTTCAACTCAGCCTTAATAAAATTCCCAGAGGGTTTGTCATAGACCAGAACACCCAACAATTTCTGAAATGTATCTCTTCTTATCCTCTATCACATCTATTGTTCAATAGAGTAGTGTGTATTTACCTAGACCAAAGGCACTGGGTTTGGTTCCATGTTCTCTGAGATGTCGTGCACTCTATGTTATCTAGTTGGTCTGAGAACTAAAGTGAAGCATGACTACTCAGTCAGAGGTGCATCTTGGGGAGGGGGTAGTTCTAGAAGAGAAGGGGTGCACAGCAGGGACCATTTAGGAGACTCTATGAAGGTCTTTCCAGGGACAATGTAGGTGAGGAGCCTTCTTTGCTTGCTTCTGGGGAATATAAAAGGAAATAGTTTAACTGGGGCACATTGTGTTCCAGATGCTGCCCCAGGACAGTCTCCAATCTTAGGAAAAGTAGTGGCCTACTTCCCCCTCAATCGCCTCTTTCTTACCCTTTCTCTTCCTTGATTCTAAGTACCTCATGATGCAAACTTTTCATGATTATACCTTGATTGGTGATTTGCTTGCAAAGGGCCAGCTTCTTGACATGAGAAACACTGCTTAATTGACTTTGGGTCTGGCATAACAACAGGTAGATAATGTCCAGGAAATATATATAAATGACAATCGGTGGCACTGAGGCTGTCAGACCACAGAAGACCTTCTCTTGGTTTTCTTTATTTAAATAACTTTTTAAAATTGATAACAGCAATTATCAATGTACATAAGGTACTACTATGTCTCCCAGGTTACCACCAGTTTGGGATTAAGGGACAGATCCCCAACAGGCAGACAGATACTGAAAGGGGCCACAGATAGACAATAAATATAGACAATTTACAGTTTATTCCTCACTCTTCTAACCTGAGACTCCCTTCCAGATGACAAGTGTACACTAGTCAGATATAACCCAGACTAGAGGTCTTCAACCTGTGGGTCGTGACCCCCAGGGTCACAAATCAGATATTTATATTACGATTCATAACCGTAGCAAGATTAGTCATAAAAAAGAAATAAAATTAATTTTATGGTTTATGGTCACCATAACATGAAGAACTGTATTAAAGGATCTCAGAACTAAGAAGGTTGAGAACCACTGCTCCTCATCATAATGTCTTTCTATAGGTTTTCTTGACAGGGGTCTGATTTTCTGTCTGCTCCCTTCCTTGCCTTATCCTCACCTCTTCAGAATCCATTCTTCAGGTCTTGCCTTCCCTGTTGAACCCCACAATACAGGCAAGATCTGAAAGGCCTCTTCACTGCTAGGCCAGTGAGCGATTGCTCCTGGCAAGGACAAATTAATGTGTGGCTGAGATCTGGAATACTGCAGCACCTCTTGGAGCAGCACCCCAGGACTGGAGAGATGTGGTAGACTGCCCGAATTGGAAAACAATCTCTCATCATTGTGACAAGAAGACTTTTTCTTCTCTGTTCTTTCTTCCCTTCCTCCACGCCTCTGACAAAGATGCCCTGAGTCTTGCTGTACAGTTTAGCTCTCTCTGTTTAATCTCAGTTAATTTGCTGGGGATCACAGGGTCAACATTGGCCCATCTGTTTGATCAAGCGTTAGAGGTTTCTATTTCTTTGCAGTTAGAATTCCTCCCAGGATAGGCATCTGCCATAGTAACCTTCATTCAATGTCCATTTATCTGTTACTAGCATCAGAGCTCACCAATGTGTCCTTCCTCGGATTCCAGAGCTAGCCTGCTGGAATACCTCTTCCATATTCACCTTGACTGCAGTCCACATACCACAGGGCCACTCCACCACCGGCCACTAAGGCTCCTAAGGATGTTACTCTGAGTCAGTTCTCTGTATTTTCTGTTTCTTTCTTCATGTACTCTTTCAACAATCCCCTTTCTTTTCTCATTTAAAAAGCAAACAGATTGCCCCCAAAGATGCTATCTTGAATCAATGAAATAATTTTGACTCAACATATTTGCAAACTAGATTTGCAGGGGTTTACAAAGGACAGTAGAGGAAATGAAATAAAGGAACTGGAGTCTGCCCAGGAAACTGATCCCTCCACTGAGCCCTCCTGAATTTTTCAACAGTCAACTAGTTCATCCCTACCTGCCAGCATCATCATTATTTTCTGACTCTCACACAGTGGAGGCTTCAAATGGTCTCATCACTTGCTCTAAAGTTAAAAGGTGGATGAGTAAGGAATTCAGTTAAAGTTTGGAGAAGGAAACAATTGCTACTGTAACATTTACGGAGGAGAGAGAGCTGCACCTGGGCCATATCCTAGCTTCCCAATGTGTGCTCAGGTCTAGAGGTATTCACCAGGACAGGTGGCAAATAGGGGGTTAATCATTACAGAAAATAATATATCATATCTTTTCAGTTTGGGTTATACTAAAGGGCAGTAAAGATTTATGCTTCTTCAGGAGAGGCTAGAACAGTTATTTTCAGAGTGTAGTTGGCTCCATTGACTGACGGCTGAGGCAGTGTAGACATGTCACAAAGTATATTCTTACCTCCCACTCTAAAAGAGTTGAAATTGGAAATTTTGTTTTTGTCACAAAGATCAAACATAGAAATTTCTTAGGTTTCTAAAAGATACTAATATCAAGCCATGTGTGCCCCATCTACCATCTGTAATCACGACATGGGGGAGACTGAGGCAGGAGATTTCCAGTTTCAGGTAGCCTTGGCTACATAGCAAGATGTCTCACAAAAGTAAAACAGAAGCTGTAACACCCAAGCTTATAAGAACATTAGAGTATAGCAATATTCTTAAAAGAGACAATTTCTTATTGAGTTAGGTAACATTATTTGGCTAACTGAGTGTCTCCTTTCTCGCAATGTTTTTTTTTTTCAAACTGGGGTTTCTTTTCCAGTATTTCTACTTACTTCTAATCCCATTGCTGAGCTACTCAACCCGCACGAGGTGCTCATTTCTTCCTTATATTTGTAGAAAAGTAATTCATGGACATAGATAAGGATATACGTGTCCTAAGACTGTGTATGTGTCTGGCATTGTGTTTTCCAGATACAGGAAAGCAAGGTTGAAAGAGCTTTCTGTCACTGGTTAGTTGTTAACAAACCTGCATTCATGGTGGCTCTCATCTTAGGCAGCATCTGAGGCTGCATGCAGTTTGCTCCTGTGATGATTAACTCACTTCCCACTAGTATCTCATGGAGGCCCATTATCTATTGTCAATATTTTTATAGCCTAAGGCAAAGCCCTGCTTACTTCCTCTTACAAGGGAGGTGACAGGGTTTTTTTTTTTCTTCCCTCTCTTTTTTATTTTAAGTAGATAAATATGTACTCTACAAATATATTTGATGGAGGAGGTAAGAAGGGAGGGAAACAGAGCCTAGCATCTGCTGCCTTTCGGACTTATTGTGTGGTTAATAATTTCTCTAGAATAGTTTTACAGGGTGTAGACTGGATGAAATTGGGACACCTGAGAAATCCAGATCTGGAAGCCTTTTCTCCAGTTGTTCTTGCACCAATTCCTCAGTATTAGGAATCTCTGATGGAAATTTGCCTGAAAAACACCAAAGAATTAGAATATAATCTTCACATCCAAGAGAGTTGGTATTTATGGCATAAAACTGTCAGATATTATTGGTGAATTCAGTTTTTACAGTTTATATAATCAAAACATAGTAGTTAAATCAGAATATTATATTGTCTTGTGTATTTGTCCATATGTTCACAGGCAGTATGCAGGTGTGTGTCTGTGCTTGAGGAGGCTAGAGGTCAACCTAGGGTGTTGTTTCTCAGGCATCAGCCATCTTACTTTTTGAGACAATGTGTCCCACTGGTCTGAGGCTCATCTGTTAGGCTAGAATGTCTGGCCTGAGAGCCCAGATAATGGGCTTGCCTTCCTTCTCCATTTCTGGCCTTCTTAAAACCTGAGTTCTGGGGACATAGCTTCTCATGTTTGCACGGCAAGTACTTTAGAATTGAGCCATCTCTCCAGCTCCTGGGTGTACTTCTAAAAGAAGTCAGTTTCCTTCTGGGTACTCCACAACTAGTGGCTACTCTGCTCAAATAAATGACAAAGAAAAGCCTCAGAAGTGGGAAACACATAAAACTATGAATCAGTGCTTTTAAATATAAATTATGATGCGTAGTAGTCATCTCTGAAGTTTTCTACATTAAAAGAACATCTGTCAAGAGTTAGAGATTCATTCTGAGTTGATAGTAATATTCTTTTATGAAAACATCAGAGACAAAAGATCTAGCTCAATGGTAAGAACTATGTCTATCATGCATGAAACTCTGGCTTGTTCAATTCTAAGTACATTCAATCAATCAATCAATCAATCAGTCAATTGGTCAATCAACCATAATAGTAGATATCAAGTCATCAATTCTGAGTTTCATTTCCAATTTTCTCATTGTGTTTATAGAGCAAAGAATTTAGTTCTTGTGGGCCTCTTTAATTATCTATAAAAGAAATAATTAAACCTGAGCTCCTACCTCATAGGGCTGTTGTGAAGGTCATGTATAATATAACACTTGAAAATTATGTCAACAATGTGTATTGGTCAGATTAAACCAGTTTTTGCTGGTGTAAGAAACAATATCAAAACAACAATATAAATAACAGGACTATAAGTAACAATAATGACCATAACACTTGAAGGGGAAGATCAACAACATAATAGAATAAAATAGAATTAATCAAAATATGTACAAGAAATTACTGGAAATTAAGGCAGACATTCTTTTTTTAAATAAATAAATGTATTTATTTGTTGCTTCAGGTTACATCTCCATCATATCGTCCTCTTTCCCCCCTTCCCAGCCCTGCCCTCCCACCCTCTACCCCTAACCCTTCCATCCCACTCCTCTGGAGTGGAGTGTCCCTACATAACAGTCCCTCACCCCAGTTCAGAATTCATATAAGGGCCAAGAGCCTCCTCATACACTGGGTGCCTACAAGGCAGTACCACAAGTGAAGGCAGACATTCTTGAAGCCAAAATCATCCTCCCCTCTTTCAATTTCTCTAAGCCATCTTGACCTGAGTGTCTGTCACATGGATTTAAGAATGTCCTGATCAACACAGAAGTGGATGCTATTTGCTATGATTCAACCAATGGCTCTGAAAGTATGAGAATCTCAAATTATGTCCTAAGAATAAAATACAATTCAGGATCAGATTATATAACTTGTTAACACATCTATTGTTTGAGTTATATGATTTTCTCTATTATTTGGATCAGTTTGGTAAAAAGGAATGTTTAGTTCTATTCATTTATTTTGGTTAAGCTACATCAAGGTGGCTATTCGTACAATGATGTTAACTAACAGATGTAATAAACAGCATCCTTATTTAACATTTCTAGGAAAGTCTATTTTCCCATAAAGAAAATAATTTTTAAAATTATATACAATATTTTACCTTTATTTATCAATTCATTTAATAATTTTTCAGTTTTTGTTTGTTCATTGAGGCAGAGTCCTAGTGTATAGCCACACTGGTCTCAAAATCCTCCTGCCTCTGCCTACTAAGCTCAGAGATTACAGGCAAAACCACCACATTCAGCCCCTGCTTTTCTTCCAGCTGCTCAGAAATACTCAGCCAGATTAAGCAGTTGCTGCATAAATTCTAAATTTCCAAAGGTTTCAAAGTGAATGAAAAAATCCTTACAATCAAACACAGCTGATTAAAACCCTTTGGACAGGACTAAGTCAGTTCCAAGAAAAAGGCATAGCCATGAGCATCTAAATTAGAAATTCAGATATATCAAGTAAATATCCTATTAGAAAGGTAAAAACAAACCATATGCAAAAGTAGCAGGGGGCAACAAATCATAAGTGTCAGGGCAGAAATTCCAGAAATGGAAACTAAAAGAACAGAGGATAATTGACCAAAAATTTGGTTCTAGGGAAACCACAGAATAATGCCAAAGCCCTAGCCAAACTAACGAGAGAGAGAGAGAGAGAGAGAAATAGAGACACACAGAAAGACAGAGACACAGAGAGACAGATACACACACACAAAAGAGAACACGGTTAATAAAATTAGGGATGAAATGGGACATACTTCAGTGTATCACAGTGAAATCTCAGAGGGTCATTAGGGAATATTTTGAAAATATTTATATTTATATTCCAAAAATCTAGAAAAATCTAAAAGAAATGGAGAAATTTCTAGACACATATGATCTACTAAAATACTTAAATTAAGAAGCTATGAAAGGATTGAAACTGTAATAAAAAGTCCTCTTCTAAGTAAAAATCCAGGACTATAAAGGATCATAGCTAAATTCTACCAACCCTTTAAAAAAAGCAAACAGTGCTCCTCAAACTGTTCCATCAAACAGAAAGGGAGGGGATACTTCCACACTCATGCTATGAAGCCACCATTGCCGTGATACCAAAACTGAATAAATACATAACAAATGAAAAAATAAAAACCTTATGGACCAATTTCCCTTATAATTATGTTTTCAAAAATTCTCAAAAAATATTTTATGTGTATCAGTGTTAATCTGCATGTACTTACATGCGCCACAGGTGTGCCTGGTGCTTGCAGAGTTCAGAAGAGGGTTTCAGATCTACTGGAACTGGAGTTATAACTGTGAGCCACCATGTGTCACAGTACTGTCTGCAAGTGCTACAAGTGCTCTTAACCACGGAGCCATCTCTCCAGCCCATCAAGAAAAAATTTGAAAGTTAAAGCTCAAGAACCCATGAAGAAGATGACACACCATGACCAACTTGTCTGCCTTCCATGGATGCAAGAATTGCACAACATATGAAAATTAATAAATGTGACACATCACATAAATAAAATTAAAGAAAAGCATCACATAGTCATCTCAAGAAATTCAGAAAGTCTTTGGCAGAGTTCAACATTTTTTTTTATATAAAAGTCTTGAAGACGTCCTTCGAGACCTCAAAATATATACACTAAAGCTGGTTTAGCTCCAAAATAACAAAATAATTTCTTCTTTAAACCAGATTGAAAGATAACACTTTATATATTGTCAAAAACCAAATTTGCTTCAGGAGAAATATTACCTACCCCCCCCAAAAAAACAGAGGGCGATTGTCCCTGAGTGAGGATTAGGGCAGGGCTCTGTTCTTATCTTTCCAGGAGAATCAAAGCATCCATTCAAGGAACCCAGGGACAACTGGACAACGGAAACCTCAGCAGAAATCAGAATCAGACACCAAAAGAAGACGAGTGACCCAGATGATTCAGCCTGACAGACTCCCTCAATAGCTGTCTCCATCAAAAGCCTACAACCACAACAACTCAATATCGCTAAGACCATTCAGCTCTACACAATGCCCCAGCAAGAACCTCAGTAAAGCCTGGAAGTTCAGCTTCTGCCTACAAACTCCTTAGGACATCTAAACAGCTGAGAACAGAAGGACTGAACATAAAAGGATTGTATTAACATTTTTAACCATTTTTCCATTTTGGTTTGGGCCCCAAACAGGTTTACTACGACCCAAATCAGCAGGAAGTCATTTTAAGAGAGCAATGTCCCATACCCAGAGGGTGGGGAGGGTGTTTCTCCGCCCCCCCTTTTGGTTATTTGAAGGACAACTGAAAACTCTGTTATTTAGGGGAAGAGATTACAAGTTGTTAAATGGTCCTGTTTAATGGGTTTTGGAGGTTAGACCCAGGGTATCCCTTCTTTCCCTTTTCTGTATCCTTCTTTATCTCCTATGTAGGAATGCACGGACTTGAGAAAAATTGAGACATAGACAGCACAGGAAGGATCAAGAAGAAAGGTCACATTATTGAATATGCCCTTTTACCTTTGTATATTGATACAAAATTAGTAGTATATTTGGCTAAAGTGGTATTGACCATTGTTTATTGTGCAAAAATAAGATTGTATTGGTCTACGTCAGTATTGATATTTGTATATTGATACAAAATTAAGATTATAGTTGGCCACAATGGTATTGACCCTTGTATATGGATGCAATATTAAGATTGTATTGGGCCGCATAGGCATTGATCTTTGTATATTGACACAAAATTAAGAGTATATTTAGCCACATTTGAATAGATCTTTGTATATTGATACAAAATTAAAGGTAACACTTCCTAATGGTATCATACCTAGAGATACTTAAAAATGAAATGTGAAGCTCTGGCCTCTTGATACCAACCATCTTAAACTGTTTAGGATAGTTAAGAAAAACAAACTCCTAGTCATGCATGCATGTCACCTTGTTAGCTACTATGACAGTCTATCACAGATATTCTCTAAGCTACTCAGTAATCAAGTTGTTAAGAGACAAGCAACATTTGCTTATCTAAATACAAGAGATGGATAGGACATCTTCAAAAACCCCAAGAGATCTGCAGAATATGGCATTCAAAGATGTGGTCTTAAATTAAGATTTTTTTTTGATATCGTGACATATCAGCTCCTGACAGCACCCCCTATTCTACTCCAAGTAGAAGAAAAGCATCGAAGAATCTCCACTGTAAGATGGTTGAATTAGTGGCAAGCCTATCTCTTGGCATGTAAAAACTCCTTGCTTCAACTGCAGACAGACTGCTGTCCAAAAAGGACAAAACTTGGTAGCAGGGAAGTCGACAGCCTAGCTCTGCCAAGACAGGGTAGGTTAGTCCTTCATAATCCCTGCTCTACAATAAATGTCTGTCAGAGAAACAGGACCAAAAGGCTGAAGACTGATGCTGGAATGTATGGAGAGAAAATGGGAACTGTCCAGGTAGTCACTGGTTTGTCATTTCTTAGTATTGGAAGCTGCAGGCCCTGCACTTCCTATATAATCAGATATATTTATCCTTCTCAGCTCTCTGAGGTGGTTGAAGAATAGACAGCTTGAGTCTCATAGCTAAATTTTGAGTTGTTTAGGAATCAAGAGGGCGTTCTAGATCTAAGAAGATGGTTATAATAGTGATGCAAGTTTAGTATGAAAACTAAGTCAGTTATAGAACTTAAAACTCATGGAGATGGTTAGAAGGTAGAAGGTTAAAGTCAGGGGCCAAATATGTATGAACTGGACATTGGGAAGGTATACTGGGCCATTTAACTCTCATAAATGTGGCATATTTAATTCTGCTGTTTTGTATAGAATTTACTGTTATAAGTGAAAGAACCATTTGTTGGAATGAAAAGAGAAGCTGTTGGGGGGGAAGAGGGTGGAAGGGTGGGACAGGAAGGGGGAATAGGGAAGGGTTTGTGACCGAGATGTAACTTGAAGAAAAAAAAATAAAGTACTTATAAAAAAAAAAGTCTTGAAGACACCAGGAATAGAAGGAATATACCTTAGCATAATAAAGACTAAAGATAAACATGAACTGGATTCCATATGAAATGGGGATAAACTGAAAATATATTCTCTAATCAAGAACCAGGCAAGGATACTGGGGTGGTTTGAGTGAGAATGGCACCCACAGGCTGGTATATTTGAATGCTTGGTCCCCAGTTGGTGAAACTGTTTGAGGATTAAGAGATGTAGCCTTGTTGGAGGTGTGTCTTTGTTGGGGGAGGTGTATTACTGGGAGTGAGTTCTTAGACTTAAAAAGTCCTCTCTGTCTTCTGTTCAAATCCAAAAGTAAGCCCCCAGCTACTGCGCCAGGAACCTGCCTGCCTGCATCATGATCATAGTCTCTCCCTCTGGAACTATTAGCCCTAAGAAACTCATGCTCATGGCCATGATGTCTCTCTTAGCAGCAAGAGAAAACTAAGTAAGGCAGGTACCCACTCTTGTTCAATATAATCTCAACATCTTAACTACAGCAGTAGATAAGAAAAATAAGTTAAAATGATACAAGCAGGAAAAAAGAGAAGTCAAATTATCCCTATCTGTAGATGACATGACCTTACATTTAAAAGACCCTAGTGACTCCACTACAATACTCTTTCAGACTTGATCAACATTTTCAGCACAGTAGCAGGATACAACATCAATGAACAAAAATCATTATTCTTTCTATAACCCAATAATGGATTTGTTGCAGAAGAAGTAAACAAAAAAATCTCATTCATAATAGTTTCAAAAACTTAAAATATTGGAGAAATGCATCCAATGGAGCAGATGAAAGACCTCCATAGTGAGAAGCATACAGTGAGAACTACACAAGGAAAACACACAGTGAGAAGCATACAGTGAGAACTACACAAGGAAAACACACAGTGAGAACTGTAAGTTACCTTGGGAAATTGAAGATGTTCTGAAATGGAAAGAACTCACTTGCTCACTGGTTGATAAAATTAGTGTTGTATAAATGGTTGGTTATATTAACAAAAGTAATCTACAGATTCAATGAAATTCACATATAGTATTTATTCTAAAAAGAAATTGGTCTAGAAAATATATCCTCAACCCAATAGGACTAAGTCTTTGAAAAAATACTTAAGAAAAAAGACATAACATCATTTATTCTTCTTTTAAGTGTAAACTTTTATGGGTTTATTCTTTTTTCTTTTAACTTTTCATTACTTCTTTGTGAATTTCACATCATACACCTCAATCTCATTCATCTCCCAGTTCACATGTACCCACCCACCACCCTTGCAACCTCTCCCCAAATGGAACAAAAAATCCCATCATGGAAGCTGCAGTATATTACAGTGTGCCCCACAGTTTTATTTATACTTCTTTGTTTGCAAATGTTTTTTGCAGTGAGTCGTTGGTTGGGTTTGAGGTCACTGCTTTTGCTATACTGTCAATACTGGATCTTCCCTCAGACTTGTCAAATATCTTGTTGTTACCCTGTGTCATGGAGAACCTGCTGCTTTGTATCTGTAGAACCAGCCCCCTCTAAACTCTAGCGGTTTATCCATTGGGTAGACGTTGGGGTGGGCCAACTCAAAGTCCTGAATTGGGATCTTGGAGTTATCTGAGTTGTTCGCCGCACTAGCTCTCCAGCACCCACACCACCATGGCAAGCCTTCCTGCCCTGGCCCAACTATCTCACCCAATGATGCAGAAGGCGAGGGGCTGGGACAGCTCTCCTGCTCTCATGACCTCAGGGCCAGCTCTCCTGCCTGCTATAGGTGGCAAGGGGTGAGGTGGAGAGGGGAGAAGGTCATTTCTCCCTCAGGTCAGACAAGATGCAGGACCAGCTCTCCCACACTCATGCCCCTGGGGCTTCCTCACCTGAACCAACTCCTCCCCGTTCCTGTTCTACTTTGTTGCCCAGGCAAGGTACAGGTCCCACTCTTCTGAGTACTGAAGCAGGTAAGGGACAGGGCTAGGTCTCCCGCTCTTATGACCCTGTGCCAGCTCTCTCACTTGTTTTAGGTGGCAAGGGGCGAAGGGGTGGTAGGGTATCTCTCCCTCATTCATGCCACCTGCAACTGGTTCACCTGCAACTCCTGTAACCAGGGCCAGCACTACTGTGCTTCCTGAGTGAGCCCAAGTACTACAGCTGACAAGGGGTGAGGCCAGCTCTCCTGCTCCCATGCCTCTGGGGCCAGTTCTCCCATGATGCCCAGGTGAGGGGTAGGGCCAGTTCTGCAGTCCTCAAACATCAACATGGCCCCACGTGGCAGCCCAGATGAGGGATGTCTGCCTGGCCTTAGGTAGTATCAGACCCCCACTGCTGCAGGATCATGGACCCAGACATGGCCCTTGGTAGCAGCACAGCCCAGGATCTCACCATGGCCTTAAGTGATATCACTGGCTACTCACATCAGGCTGTTCCTCACTACCTTCAAGTCTTCAGTTCTGCCTCTCTTCATTGGTACAAATCTTTCTGCTTCTCTTTCTCTTCCATTTCTTCACTGCTCACTTGCTCATTTTAGTGGCACTCAGGGTCTCTGGGTGTCTAGGTTTCTCCCACGAGTGGTAACAGGAGTGCTATTCCTGCCCATGCCATGTGGCACTGGGCAATAGTTATCTTGGGTGTGGTCTGCCTGCCTTGGCTTGCATGGCACCTGGTTGGTGGTCATCTCAGGCTTGCTCCACATGAAGACCTTGTGGCACTGGTTAGGCATCATCTTGGACATGGTCTGCTCATGTTGGCTGTGTGGCACCAGATTCTGTGGGTTTGTTCTTTTAAAAATATTTTACTAATTCTTGGAGAATATCATATAATGTATTTTGATCATATTCACTGTTTCCTCCAAATTCTCCTCGATACACACCCCTTCCCTACTCATCTAACTTTGTGTTTTCTCTTTTTGCAACCCATTTACTCAAATTTGCACTGCCCATTTACTTCAGGGTATTGCTCCATCTGGTGGGGTATGATCAACCCACCAGGGTTTACAATCTTAAACAAAACTGACTGTCCCCCTCCCAGCAGCTATCAATCACCAATAGCTCCTCAGCTAGGGACAGAATTTCATGTGAACACTTTCCCATGTTGGGATTTTGTCTGTCATGAGCTTGTGCAGGTCTTGTGCATGCTTTTTCATCTGCTGCCAGTTCATATGTGCAATTGCACTGTTTTGTCACCTGCCCACCCACCCCACCCCCCAAAAAATCCTGTTAATCATCTACTGCAAAAAGAAGCATTTCTGAAGAAAGCTGAGAGACACCTTTAACCATGTATATAATTGCATTCTATCTAACCTCTTGAAAGCCCCCCCCCATGACATGGTACCTTACCAACTTCCTGATATCTATTGGTGTTTCAAGTATCTGAGCATTGAAGTCCAATAACTGCAAATTAGAGGAAACAAGCTATATTTGTCTATATTGGGTTACAATAATTGTTTCCAGTGAGATTTACTTGTGAATTTCATAGTTTTATTTTCCTTAACAGATGAATAATATTTCAAGGTAAAAAATGAACTATATTTTCATTATCCATTCATTGGTTGATGGATATCTAGGTTATTGTCTACCTATTGTGAATAGAGCAGTTATGAACAAGGATGACCAAGTATTTGTACAATATAATATAGAGTCCTTTGGATGTGTTCTCAAGAATGGTAGAGCTGGACCAATGGTAGTTCTATTTCTTTCATTTCATATGATCTCCACAGTATGTACACTAGTTTGCACACTCCCACCAGTTGTGAATAACTATTTTACTTTTGCCACATCCATACAACATGTGCAGTAACTGATTTTAAGGTCTTTTACATTCTTACTGGGGCAAGATGAAATCTCAAAGTAGTTTAACTTGCATTTCCATGATTAAGTGTATTGAACATTTTTTTCTCAATCATTTGTATTTCATCTTTGAGGACTCTCTGTTTAGTTACATATCTCATTGTTAAATGAGATATTTGTTTTCTTGAGGTTTACATTTTTGTGCTCTCTATACATTCTAGATACTAACCCTCTGTCACATATATAGCTTGTAAAAGAATTTTTCCTATTATGCAAGCTGCCTCTTCACTTCAATAGAGGTGTCCTTTGTTGTACAAAACATTTTGTTTCATAAGTCCCTTCTTTTCAGTCATTGATCCTAATGCCTTCATTCTGGTGTCCTTTTCAGAAAATTATTTCCTATATAAATAAGTTCAAGCATATTCTCTACTTTCTGCCTTCAGACTCAAGGTCCCAGGTCCTATGCTGAAGTCCTTGATTCTATCGAAGTTGAGCTTTGTGCCAGGTGAGAGTTAAGAATCTAATTTCATGCTTTACATATAGCTATCCACTTTAACCAATACCATTTGTTGAAAACGCTGTTTTTCTCCAATGTATGTAACTTACCTCTGTCAAAAATAAGGTGGTTGTATGAGTGTGCATAAATGTATTGCTTTAATTCTATTCCATTAATCAATGAGTCTGTTTTCATTCTAGGGCCATGCCAGTACCATTTGTAGCACTACAGCTCTGTAGTACAGAATTGGCTGTTTTCAAAATTGTTTGACTATCCTACTAGATCTGCTATATTTCCCTATGAGATTTAAGATTAATTTTTCCATTTGTGTAAAGAATTATATTGGAATTTTGATGGAAATTGCATTGAATCTGTGGGTTAGTTTTGGTAGCATGTGCATGCTCGCATTATCACTCCTAATAATCCATGAGAAAAGATATTTCCATCTTCTGATATCTTATTACATTTCTTTCTTTAGTATCTTAAATCTTTCTTTGCACAAGTCTTTCAGTTCCTAATCACTGTTCTATTGCTATGAAGAGACAACATGACCAAGGCAAATATTATTAAAGACAGAATTTTACTGGGTACTTGCTTACAGTTTCAGAGGTTTAGTCCACTATCATTATGGCAGGGAGCATGAAGGCAGACATGGTGCTGGACATGTCATGAGTTACATTCTGATTCACAAGCAGAGAAACAGAGACTGGCATGGTACTGGCATGGGCTTTTGAGAACTCAAAGTCCACCCTCAGTAATACACTTCCTCCAAGAACACACCTTCTACAGCTTCTAACCCTCTCAAAGAGTCCCACTCCCTGGTGACTAGGCACTCAAATATATGAGCCTATAGGGGCCATCTTATTCAAACCACCACACCTGATTGTATTTATTCCAATGCATTTTTGAAGCTATTTTGAATTAGGTATTGTTTCCGTGATTTCTTTTTCTTTTTCTTTCTTCTTTTTTTTTTTTTGTATGATTGCCATTTGTATAGACAATGGCTACTGTTTTTTGTGTGTTAATAAGTCTGTTAGCTGTAAGAATTTCTGGTGGAGTCTTTAACATATAATATCATGTTATCTGCAAATAAAGATATTTTGAATTCTTCCCTTCCTATTTGTATCTCATTTTAACCTTTCACTTGTCTTATTGCTTTAGATGAGATATTAAACACTAGCATTCCAGAAATGCTTAGTGGTTTTCTCCATTTAGAATGCTGTTAGCAATGTATACTATGTTGGGATATATCTCCTGTATCCCTAGGATCTCCAGAATTTTTGTCATGAAAGATGTTAATTTTCTCAAAGGCCTTTTCTACATCTAATCAGATGAACATCTGGCTTCTGTCCTGGAGTCTATTATGTGGTGTGTTACATTTATTAATTTACATATGTTGAACCATTCCTGCATCTCTGAGATGAAGCCAATTTTGTCATGGGTAGATAATTTTTTGGTGCTCTTTTTTTAAAAAAGAGTTAATTTCACTTTTATTTTGATGCTTACAAATTTAAAATAATAACATTATATAAGTGGTGTCAGTTTTGTGCTAATATACACTCAGCTTGTATCAGAAGATGAAATATTGTGGGTTCTGATTTAGTGTTTTTGTGGGATTGTTGAGTGTGTGAATAAATGATTCTGATTCTTGTGACATCCCCCTGTCTCTTTTACTTCTGTTTGTTTGTGTTGTCCAACTCTAATATGACAGTTTTTGTTTTATCTTACTATTTTTTTGTATTTCATTGTTATCTCTTACAAGCGCTTTATTTTCTAATAAAGAGAGGTAGAAAGTGAGTGCATATGGATGGATGGAAGAGGAGGTGGGGAGGAAATAGAAGGAGTAGAGGAAGGGGAAACCATGATATGGATATATTAGGTGAGAAAATAATCTATTTCCAATAAAAGGAAAAAAGTGAAAAATATATACACAATAATTTAATAGTATTAATTCACTTATTTTTCCAGAATTGATTCTATATAACTAAGATTTACATTATAGCAATATTACTTCATATTAGAGTAATATTTTTCTGTGGAAAGAACAGTTTCTACTTCTTATCTGTATAAGCAAGAATTAAGTAGATATGTTCTTGAATTAAGAGTTCAAGTAAGCCGGGCAGTGGTGGCGCACGCCTTTAATCCCAGCACTTGGGAGGCAGAGGCAGGCGGATCTTTGCGAGTTCGAGGCCAGCCTGGTCTACAAAGCGAGTCCAGGACAGCCAGAGCTGTTAAACAGAGAAACCCTGTCTCGAAAAAAAAAAAAAAAGAGTGCAAGTATTTTATTGAGAATTTTGTGTGTGTATGTTCATCAGAAATACTAGTCTGTGATTTTCTTTTTGTTTTTGTTGGGTCTCTGTTCAGCCTTGGTGTCAGGGTTGTACTGGATTTTTTTAAAGAGAATTTGGAAATGGTTCTTTTTTTCTGCTCTGTGGGATAATTTGAGTCGTACTAGTGTTAGTTCTTCTTTGAAGATCTGGTAGAATTACTAGCTGAATCTTCTGACATTGGCTTTTTCTTTTCTTTTATCTTTCAAAATAGCAAATTGCTGCTTCTATCTTATTGGTTGTTATGAGTCTACTTTAAATTATCTACTTCATCTCAATTAAAATTTTTTGTCATATATCTAGAAATTCACCCATTTCTTATAGATTTTCCAGTTTGGTGGAATATATATTTTTAAAGTGTGTCATGATTCTGTGAATTCCCTCACTGTCTTTTGTAAAGTCTCCCATTAGTTTCTAATTTTATTAATTTGGATCCTCTCTTTTTGTTTGTTTGTTTTGGTTAATTTATCTAATTTCTTATCATTCTTGTTAATTTTTTCAAAGAACCAACTCTTCATTGTATTGCTTCTTTGTATTGGGTTTGTTTGTTCTTTGTTTCTGGTTTACCAGTTCACACCCTAATTTTGATAGTCTCTTCCAGTTTAATTTTTGGGACTGTTGTTTGTTCTTGTTTTTCCAAGGCTGTCAGGTTTGTCGTTAAGTCTTTAATTTGAGATCTCTCAAATGGATATAGGTACTTAGTGCTATGAACTTTCCTTTGAGGACTGTCTTATTGTGGTCTGTAAACTTTGGTATGCTGTTTTCATTTTCATTTAACTCTAAGAATTTTTTAAATTTACTTCTTGGTTTCTTTCTTGACTCAGTTATCACTCACAATGTGCTATTTGGCCTCTGAGTTTTTTTCTTTCTGTAGTTCTATTGTTATTAATATTCAGCTTTATTCTATTTTGTTCAGACACAATGCAGAATGTGATTTCAATTTTCTTGTTTCTTTTGAGTTTATTTTGTGTCCATCTTGTGTGCTAATATATGACTGATTATGAAGAAAGTTCTATGGGATGCTGAGAAGAAAATATATTTTTTAGTATTAGGCTAAAATGTTCTGTACATATCTGTTTACACTCATTGGACTTAGACATGACTAAGCTTCAAAGTTTCTCTGCTTAATTTTTTTCTAGAAGACTTGCCTATCAATGAGAGTGGGACACAGAAGTCAACCACTATCATTGTGCTGTGATTAATCTGTAGTTTTAAATCTACTGGTATTTCTTCTTTGAAATTGGCTGTCCCTGTGTTGGGTGAATATATATTTAGAATCTAATACCTTGTTGGTTAATTTTCTTCCTTTAGAAAATATGAAATCTCCCTTCTCATTTCTTCTTACTGGTTTTGGTTTGAAGTCTATTTTGTCAAACATCAGAATGGCTGTACCTCATTTGTTGTTTGTTCCATTTACTTGAGATATCTTTTTCCATTGTTTTACCCTACAGTGTGTCTATAATTAAGGATAAGATACATTTCCTGGAGGCAGCAAAAAGGTTGATATTGTTTCTAATTCAATCTGGTACTCTGTGTCTTTTTTTTTTGGGGGGGGGGGGAAATTGAGACCATGAGAAAGTCATGAATGAACAATGTATTATTTCCTGCCATTTATTGTTTTGTGGTATTTTATTGACCTCTTCTTTTTTTTTATCAAGCAAGATTATGTTCATTTAACTATTCAATGAACACAACAAGAAACATATGGACAAGATATCAGGCATTTAGAAATACTGAATTAAATGCAAAACACCACTGAAAGTGTATTGTACATTGTTACTGCAAAACAACAATGGGACAAGAGTGAGCTCTGGAAACAGCTGAGTTTAGCTTTCTCTAATGGTGTCTGACATAATTGCTGTTTTAAAAGAGAATGACTGCACTTCCTATATAATCAGATATATTTATCCCTCTCATGTCTCTGAGGTGGTTGAAGAATAGATAGCTAGAGTCTCATAGTTAAATTTTGAGTTATTTAGGAATCAAGAGGGTGTTCTGGATCTAAGAAGATATTTTTAAAATTGTGATGCAAGTTAGTATGAAAGCTGAGTTAGATATAGAACTTTAAACTCATGGAGATGGTTAGATAGTAGAATGTTAAAGTCAGGTGCCAAATACATATGGACTGGGTATTGGGAATGTATGCTAGGCCATATAACTCTCATAATTGTGGCCTATTTATTTCTGTTGTTTTGTATTGTATTTATTGTTATAAGAGAAAGAACCATTTGTTGGACTGAAAGGGGGAGCTGTTAGGAGGAAAAAGATATACTTTAAACTTAAAAAAAGAAAGAGGTTGGGGGGTTGAAGGGGAAGAGGGTGGGAGGGTGGGACTGGAGGGGGGAGTAGGGAGGGGATTGTGATTGATATGTAACTTGAAGAAATAAAAAATAAATTATAAAAAGACAGAAAAAAGAGAATGACATTTCTGTACATTTCTCTTACTTGAAAATTGAGTTCTGGGCTCTATGGGGCTTATTATTATTATTATTATTATTATTATTATTATTATTATTATTATTTATTACCTCAATTTACATCTCCATCACAGTACCCTCCCTCCACCCCTCCCGGGCCTATCCTCTCACCCTCCCACCTTCTCCCCCTTATCCCACCTATCCTACTCCTCCTGTGTGGGGTGCCCCACATATCAGCCCCCTTCAGTTCAGCAGCCATATGAGGGCTAAGAGCTTCCTCTTGCAGTGGAGGCCGGCATGTATTCTGGTGCAAAGTATTCCACTAACAAGTAATAAAGTCTATGTTCCTGTTCCTTTCAGTTTGTTGATTATAGGATAGTTATGCTATACTATGTGGCTAAAATCCAGTTATAAGTGAATAGATGCCTTGTGCATCTTTCTGGGTCTGGGTTAGCTCACTCAGGATGAGCTTTTTTAGTTCCATCCATTTGGTAGCAAATTGCATGATTTCCTTTTTTCTGAATGGCAACCTACAGATTGGAAAAGATTTTACCAACCCCACATCTGACAGAGAACTAATATACAAAATTTATAAAGAACTCAAGAAATGAAACACCAAGAATCTAAATAATCCAATCAAAAAATGGGATATAGAGCTAAACCTAGAATTCACAAAAGGGGAATCTCTAATGACCAAGAGACACTTGAAGAAATGCTCAGCATCCTTAATCATCAGAGAAATGCAACTCAAGATGACTCTGAGATTCCATCTCACACCTGTCAGAATGGCTAAGATCAAAAACTCAAATAACAGCACATGCTGGCGAGGTTGTGGAGAAAGGAGAACATTCTCCCTTGCGGGTGGGAGTGCAAGCTGTACAACCACTGTGGAAATCTGGCTGGTGATATCTTAGAAAACTTGGAATAACTCTACCTCAAGACCATACCACTCCTGGGCATACATCCAAATGATTCCTCACCAAACCACAAGGACATCTCCTCAACTATGTTCATAGTGGCTTTATTTGTAATAGCTAGAAACTGGAAACAATCCAAATATCCCTCAACTGACAAATGGATAAAATGCTGTAGTACATTTACACAATGAAATATTATTGAGCTCTTCTTATGAAATGTCCTAAAATTATTTATTTTTCCCTGTACCCTCTTGTGTTGGTTTAACTTTCCATTCAGACCTAAGTAATACTTTCAATAGCCTCTGTAGGATAGATTTACTGTACATACATTCTTTAAGTCTACTATTATCACAGAATGTTTATTCTATGGTGATGACTGGCAGTTTTGCTTGGTATTGGCATCTGTGGTTTTTTTTGTTGTTGTTGTTTTGTTTTGTTTTATAACTTGTAGAACATCAGTCCAAACCCTTCTGGTTTTCAAAGTCTCCACTGAAAAATCATCTCTTGTGGCTAAAGTGATGGCTCCGAAGGTAAGATGGACAAAACAAACTCTCGCTTGCTTGGAAGAGGACCTGGATTCAGTTCCCAGCACCCACCTAAGGGCTGACAACATCTGTAACACCAGTTACAGAGAATCTCCTCTTCTGGTTTGTTCAAGTACTGTATGCATGTTGTATATATGCAGACAAGCAAACACACACACACACACATACACATACATTTAAAATAAGTTTTAATAAATAAAAATAGATTCTTATTCTTTTTGACCTGAATTTATGTGTGACTTGTTCATTTCCTCTATCAGTTTTCAATATTCTTTGTTCTATATATTTAAATTTTTGACTGTGGAGAGGAGTTTCTTTTATGGTCCTGTCTATTTGGTGCTATATATGTATTTTGGCCCTTGATATGTATCTCTTTTTTAAGAGTAGGTAAAATCTATGATTTTATTGAAATTTTTTCTTGTGCTTTTGACCAGAGTTTCTTCTTTTTCTTCTATATCTGTGACTTGTGGTTTGATATTTTTACAGCATTCCATAGTTTATGTTGTTCTGTTCATGGGGTTTTAAGATTTTTAACATTTTCTTTGACTGAGTGCTCAAGTTCCTCTACTTTCTCTTGAAGACTTGGTGAAGCCTTTTCCCTCTGCTTTATATTTGTTTTCCTTTTTAATTTTAACTCAGTTTGGCTTTTCTTCTGAGATTCTTGCTCTTCATTAAATTCTATTTTCACATCTTAAATTGTTTTCATTATTTGATTCATTTCTCTATATTTTTGTGATCTTCATTCTGCATGTATATGTGATTTGCAGGCATTTATTCATAGCCCCTCTGAGCTTCTTCAACATATTTATTATTGCTATTTTGAAATCATTGTCTTGCATAGGATCTTAGTTCTTCTCTTAGGAAGCATTACCAGAGGAGTATTCATTTTTGGAGAAGAAATGTTGTCTTGACTATTCGTGTATTTTTGAAATGGGAACTAGCAATGTGCAGTTGGATGTGAACAGAGCTTCTTGGTATAGATATCTTGTCTCTCTTGTAATGAGTAAGTGTTTGGATTTCTGTCTTTTATTACTCCACCTAGTCAGATTGGAGAACAGATGAATGGGATTTCAGTTTCAGTATTTGGCCACTCAGAATAGATTGTATTAGATCTGTAGATGTTTAAAGGAGGCATTGGAAGTGGTCCCAGTTCAGCTAGAGCTGGGTAAAGTCATTGATCTCAGGAGCAGACCTTCAGCTGGGTAGGAAGTTTCTTACATTCAGTACTCAGAAGTCTGGAGGAAGTAGGCAAGATGCTACCACAGGCAGTAGGAGTGGATGGAGTGATGAAAGGATTCTGGGATTCTATCTGAAGAGGAGAGACTGGCAAACAGGAGGGGCTTGTGATCTGTGGAAGATAATGGGGAGTTAGGGAGCTGGAGTAGTAATCTTGGAAAGGAATGGCAAAAGGAGATGGAAACAGGTCCTCAAGGAGGAAGCATGAGTAGGAAGAGTTGGCAATGGGAGTCTGAGATGAGAGAGGAGAAGCTGGCAGGTATGGGACACATTGTCCTTAGGCAGGTAGTGCAGAAGTGTAGAGTTACCAGTAGGTATCTGGGATTTCTATCTAAGAAGAAGTGACAGGCAAGCTCAGGATATGTGCTCCTCACACAGGCAATGGGGGGATAGGTGGAATTTGCTATATTATCCAAAGTCATCTACAGATTCAACAATCCACATTAACATTTTGATTAAATTCTCCATTGCACTATAAAAGCAATCCTAAAAAACCTTTAGAACCACACGGAAGGCCCAATGATTCCAAGTAACCTAACAGAAAGCATGTCTGGAGGACTTCAAATTCTGCTACAGATCATAGTAACATAAAGTGTATTGTACTGGTATGAAAACAGACAGATGAGTCAGAAATAGGATTATACACATACAACCATGTGATTTCCAACAAAGATACATTGGGTTCTGGAAATATAGCATACTTTATAAAGCAATTCCCATGTAAATTTGAAGATAAGGATTTAAATCCTAAACACCCATGTAAAAAGCTAGATAGTGGCATGCAAATGTAATCCCAGAGCTGGTAAAGTGGAGATAAGAGAACTGCTAAAGATTTCTTACCAGGCAGTGCAACTAATTACTGAACTTCAAGTTTAGTAAGAAACTCTGCCTTAAAAACTAAGGTGAGCTGTTGGTGTTCTGTTCAGGAAGTTGTCACCTGTGCCTATGAGTTGGAGGGTTTTACCCACTTTCTCTTCTAATAGAGTTAGTGTATAAGACCTTATGTTAAGGTCTTTGATCCAGTGGGACTTAAGTTTTGTGCAAGGTGGTAAGTATGGGTCTAATTTCATTCTCTTACATGTCAACATCCAGTTAGACCAGCACCATTTGTTGAAGATGCTGTCCTTTTTCCATTATACAGTTTTGGTTTCTTTGTCAAAAATTAAGTGACCATAGGTGTGTGGGTTCATTTCTGGGTCTTCAATTTGATTCCATTGATCCACTGGTCTGTTTCTATACCAGAACCATGCTGTTTTTATTACTATTGCTCTGTAGTATAGCTTGAAATCAGAGATGGTGATGCCTCCAGATTTTTTTTTTTTTGTACAGGATTGATTTAGCTAAATAGGACCTCATGAAACTGAAAAGCTTCTGTAAGGCAAAAGACACTATCATTTGGACAAAATAGCAATCTACAGATTGGGAAAAGATTTTCACCAATCTCACATCTGACAGAGGGCTAATATCCAAAATCTACAAAGAACTCAAGAAATTAAATGCCAAGAAACCAAATAACCCAATCAAAAAATGGGGAACAGAGCTAAATAGAGAATTTACAAGGGAGGAATGCCTAATGGCCGAGAGACACTTGAAGAAATGCTCAACATCCTTAATCATCAGAGAAATGCAACTAAAGACGACTCTGAGATTCCATCTCACACCTGTCAGAATGGCTAAGATCAAAAGCTCAAATGACAGCACATGCTGCGAGGGTGTGGAGAAAGGGGAACCCCCCTCCATTGCTGGTGGGAGTGCAGGTTTGTGCAACCACTATGGAGGTCAGTCTGGCGATATCTTAGAATACTTGGAGTAGCTCTACCTCAAGACCCAACCATGCCACTTCTGGGTATACATCCAAATGATTCCTTACCAAACCATAAAGACGTTTCCTCGACTATGTTCATAGCAGCCTTATTTGTAATAGCTAGAAACTGGAAACAATCCAGATGTCCCTCAACTGAGGAAAGGATAAAAGAACTGTGGTACATCTACACAATGGAATACTACTCAGCCATCAGAAACAACAAAATCATGCAATTTGCAGCCAAATGGATGGAACTAGAGAAGCTCATCCTGAGTGAGCTAACCCATACTCAGCAGGATGCACATGGAATCTTTTCACTTATAATTGGATTTTAGCCATGTAGTACAGGATAACTATGCTACAACCAATGCACCAAAGGGAACAGGAACATAGACTTTGTTACACTTTGCCCTAGTGGTGCTGCCTTGTAGGTCCCCAGTGTATGAGGAGGCTCTTGGCCTTCATATGACTGCTGATCTTGGGTGGGGGACTGATATGTAGGGACACTCCTCTGCAGAGGAGTGGGATGGAAGGTATATGGGGTAGAGGGTGAGAGGGCAGGACTGGGAGGAGTGGAAAGAGGGTATTGTGATGGAGATGTAACCTGAAGAAATAAATAAACATAAAAAAAAACTAAGGTTAAGGAAGTTCTTAACAGAGATACTCAACACCAACCTTTGTCCTTATGTGGACATTCATGGGTGCATATTTACATTCATACAAAGCAAATAAATAAAAGATACATTGTAGAAAAGACAGTCTCTTCAACAAATGGTACTGAGAATAAATACTAAATACCCACATATAAAATAAATTAAATCTACATCTCTCATCATGCACAAAAGTCACTTCAAAAAGAGATAAAAATTCTGAATTTAAAACCTGAAATTGAAACTTTTAGAAAAAAAATCATAGACAAAAGACAAGGAATTAATGAAAAGGACTCTAATACCCAAGAAAATAATACCAAGAAATGACAAATGGGAACATGAAATTACAAAACTTGTCTGCAGTAAAAGAAACACTTATTATAGTGAATGGACAGCCTACAAATGAGAAAAAATTATTGCAAACTATGACTCTATCAGGGGGAATATCTACAGTCTATAAAGAAACCCCTAAATAAATGCCACCCTAGAATCATCCAACAATAAATAGACTAATAATTGAATAGACAGTTCTCAAAAGAATAAATACAAAAGACCAGTAAATATCTGAAAGACTATTTAACACCCATACCCAACGCTGAAGTTCCATCTTCATATGTTCATATTGGGTAGCATCAAAAATGAGAAAGAAAGACAGAAAGAAAGAAATAAAGAAGGAAGGACGGACAAGAATAGTTGCTAGGGAAAATGTGGGAAAAGAGGAACCATTATATACTGTTGGAGGGAATATATATTGGCAGAACTATTTGGGAACCAGTATAGAAGTTCTTCAAAAGTATAAAGTAAAATGCCATGTAATCTAACTGTACTGTTCTTGGGTGTACTCAGAAAAGATTGTAAGTTGGCATACCATAAAAATGCTAGGGCCTCCATGTCTGTTGCTGAACTATCGCCAAGATATGGAACCAGCCTAGATATTCACCAACAGATAAATGGATGAAGAAAGTGTGATAATTAAACACAACTTAATTTTAATAAGATACAAAATGAAATCATGACATTTGAAAGAAAAAATGAAATTAGAGGCTATTGTTAAGCAAAATAATCCAAACTCAGAACAATAAATATGTCTTCTCTCTTGTGTGGAATATCAGTCTAAATTCATATTTATGTAGACATGAATGTATAAGACATGAAAGTAAAAAGGGGATTATAAGAAGAAAAATATCTATGGAAGGGGAGGAGTAAATAAAAAATAATTATGTAATAGATGTGACATGGATCAAGAAAGGAGGACTCTTTGGTGAGAGGAAGGGGAAGATGATGGAGGACAATGCCTCCTGAGATCAAAATATAATTGCATATATAAACACAAATATTTCAGTGAAACCCATTACTTTCTATAACAACTAAAAACAAAATAAGAAAAAAGGGGGGGTGGAAGGAATGGGAGTGAAGATTTATTTTAAAGAATAAACAAAATTTCTCTGGTTTTCTAGGTAGCAAAAAGAAAGTTGCTTCATGATTTCTATAAGGGAAGAAATATAATAACAAAATAAATTAAGAAATATATTTTAATGCTGCCCCAGGTCTGCTTTTCCCCTTGGAGTATCCAGGTACCATTGTATGCTGGGCTGGACTGGAGGGAAGGATGCTTAGCCCGGGCAGATGAATTAGGCAGGACCTTGGTTGCCATTAAGTGCAGGAGAAACAGTCTTCTTTGGAGAGGGTTTTCAGTGAAACAGCTTTCTTTATTGGGGCAGAAATAAAGGCTACATAAACCTTGGGGAATGGGTAGGTGATTTTGAGAGTAAGTACACATCATTGGCTGGGGCTGAGGTACTGGGAATGCTTCATTTGCATAAAGAGGAATTCTAGGTGGGTGCTGGACATGTCCTTACAGGGAAATGGCAACCTACAGATTGGGAAAAGATCTTTACCAACCCCACATCTGACAGAGGACTAATATCCATAATTTGCAAAGAACTCAAGAAATCAAACACCAAGAAACCAAACAATCCAATCAAAAAATGGGAAACAGAGCTAAATAGAGAATTCACAAAGGAGGAATCTCTAATGGCAGTAAGACATTTGAAGAAATGCTCAACATCCTTAATCATCAGAGAAATGCAACTCAAGACAACTCTGAGATTCCGTCTCACACCTGTCAGAATGGCTAAGATCAAAAGCTCAAATGACAACAAATGCTGGTGAGGTTGTGGAGAAAGGGGAACACTCCTGCATTGCTGGTGGGAGTGCAAGCTTGTACAACCACTATGGAAATCAGTGTGTCGATATCTTAGAAAACTCAGAATAGCTCTACCTCAAGACCCAGCCATACCACTTCTGGGTATACATCCAAATGATTCCTCACCAAATCACAAGGAAGTTTCCTCATCTATGTTCATAGCAGCCTTATTTGTAATAGCTAGAAACTGGAAACAACCCAGATGTCCCTCAACCGAAGAATGGATTAAAAAACTGTAGTACATCTACACAATGGAATACTACTCAGCTATCAGAAACAATGAAATCATGCAATTTGCAGCCAAATGGATGGAACTAGAGAAGCTCACCCTGAGTGATCTAACTCAGACTCAGAAAGATGCACATGGCATCTACTCACTTATAATTGCATTTTAGCCATATAGGACAGGATAACTATCCTACAACCAACACACCTAAAAGATCAGGAACATAGACTTTGCTACTTATCAAGGGGACAATTTGTCCTAGGGGTGCTACCATGTAGGCCCCCAGTGCAAGAGGAAGCTCTTGGCCCTCATATGACTGTTGAACTGAGGGGGCCTGATATGTAAGGACATTCCACATTGGAGGAGTAGGATGGATGGGAGAGGGAGGAGAGGGTAGAACAGTGGAACAGGGAGGGATGGAAAGAGGGCACTGTGTTAGAGATGTAACTTGATGTAATAAATAAACATTATAATAATAAAAATAATAAGAGCTGAAACCAAATGTTTCTCAAGCTTTTCCTTAATATACAAAGGGATAGAACATTGCCAAACACCTTTGTGCAGATGAGATAATGCTAAAACTAAGCAAACAAAAAAAGAATATTATGGGCCAAACTACATGATATACATGTGCAAAAATTCTCACCAAGATATTTAAAAATCAAACTTAAGGCGATGCCTAAAGAATCATTTGTTATGATCAAAGTGACTTCATTACAGAGGTGCAGAGTTAGTTCAACATAAGCAAATCAAAAAAGGTAAAACAGTACATAAATGGACTCTAGGATCAAATCCAAAGATCATCTTAATAGATGTAGAAAACTCCTTTGAAAATATTCAATATTCTTTCATGATTAAAAGAAAAAGCCCCGAAGAAAACCAAACAAGCAAGAATTGCATATACAAGCATATATATAATGAAATCTATATACAACAGATCCATGGCCAAGATTATATTAGTTGTGGGAAAATCATAAGCATTTCTACCAATGACAACAAGAAAAGGGAATCCATTAACTCCTTTCTTTTTCAATGCAGCATTTAAAGTCTTAGCTGGCATAATAAGAGAAGAAAAATAAGTAAAAGAGATACAAAAAGAAAAAGAAGAAATCAAATATCCTTATTTGAACATACAATTCGAAACAATCCTCCATTCCAATAACAGACATAATGAAAAGAAACCAATTAAACACATTGCATAAATAAATAAATAAACCAAAACAGCTTGGAATAAACCTGAGCAAGAAAACAAAAAAAAAAAAAAAAAAAGAAAGAAAGAAAGAAAAAGAAAAAAGGAAAGAAAGAAACAAAACTTTGCAATGAAAACTTTAAAATAAAAAAAGTAAGGAGCCGAGCGGTGGTGGCACATGCCTTTAATCCCAGCATTGGGAGGCAGAGGCAGGCAGATCTTTGCGAGTTTGAGGCCAGCCTGGTCTACAAAGTGAGTCCAGGACAGCCAGGGCTACACAAAGAAACCTTGTCTTGAAAAACCAAAAAAAAAAAAAAAATTGAAGAAGACACTATTTGATAGAAAGATCTATGTTTATAGATTTGAAAAACTGTTATAAAAGTGGTTACACTATCAAAGTAACCTGAAAATTCCATGGAATAGCCTTAAGATCCCCAATGCTATTCTGCCAAAAATATATTTTCAAAAAACTATTCCAAGCAAAAAGAATAATGCTAATGTGTTGACATATCTGCTTTCAAGTTATACTGTTGATCCACAGTAACAAAACCATCATGGTACAGATGTAAAAACAGACACACAGATCAAGAGAAAAAATAGTGGACTCAGTCATAAACCTGAAAAGCTACAGTCATTTGAGTTTTGACAAATATGCCAAAATATGCATTATAGAAAAGCGAGCCTCTTTAAGATATGACACTGGGAAATATAACATCTGCATGTGTGAAAGATAAATTAGATCTCTAGTGCTCGTTTGCCACATAGACTTACTCTAAATGGATAAAAGACCTTAATATAAAAGTAGAACTCTTGAAATTGCAAGAGGAATATATAGGAAAACACTTTGAGTTATGAAAAACAGCAAGGGTACACTTGGTAAGACTCCTTCAAATGGACATCATAAAATCACAAAGCTTCAATGCAGCAAAAGAAACAAGTTAATTGAATGAAGACACAACCTACATATAGAATGGAAAAAATTCCTAAATTGCTATCGATAATTACAATGTATATATGTATATATAACCTAAACGCATAAGTTAAATTGCCCAGTGGAATAAAGGGGAATATTTTGAGATGGCAGGTTAAATAAGAGGAGGATATGGAAGCAAAGAGAGATTGAGATTAGCACAATGTTTGCGTGTAGATAAGTGTTCTTATGCAATGTAGCATCAAGTACACTAAATATATACAATGCAAAAAATTTAAAGACAGTATTTGGAGAAGTTTGACATTTTAGAGGTGATGCAAACACCATAAATAATGTCTCCTTGGTGAATAAAACCATAAATGCTGAAACATCTATAGAAAGATGCTGAACATAACTTTAAACAGAAATGCTTAGACAAAGAGGCTATTATTTTAAGTTGTATCAAAATACAAGATAAATTGTCTTCCTTTAGATTAAACACCAAGAAATAAAAAAAATGGGGTAGAGAGCTATACTGAGAATTCACAAAAGAGGAATCTCTATTGGCTGAAAGACACTTAAAGAAATACTTAACATCCTTAGTCATCAGAGAAATGCAACTCAAAAGGACTGAGATTCCATCTCACTCCCAACAGAATGGCTAAGTTCAAAACTCAAGTGATATCACATGCTGGCGAGGCTGTGGAGAAAGGGGAACACACCTCATTGCTGGTTGGAGTGGAAACTTGTACAACCACTTTGGAAATCAGTCTGAAGATATCTCAGACTGGGAATAGTTCTACCTCAAGACCCATCCATACTATTCCTGGGCATATATCCAAAATATTCTCCACCAAACAACAAGGACATCAGCTCAACTATGTAAACATAATTGAGCATAGTTGCTTTATTTATAATAGCTAGAAACTTGAAACAACCCAGATGCCCTTCAACTGAAGAATGGTTAAAAATTTTGTGGTTCCTGTGCCAATGATTTCTAGGGTTTTTCCCACTTTCTCTTCTAGTAGATTTAGTATGACCGGCCTTATGTTAAGGTCTTTGATCCACTGCGACTTAAGTTTTGTACAAGGTGATAAGTATGGTTCTAATTTCATTCTTTTACAAGTGGACTTCCAGTTGGACCAGCACCATTTGTTGATGCTGTCCTTTTTCCATCGTGCAGTTTTGGCTTCTTTGTCAAAAATTAGGTGATCATAGGTGTGTGGGTTCGTTTCTGGGTCTTCATTTTGATTCCATTGATCCACTTGTCTGTTTCTATACCAGTACCATGCTGTTTTTATTACTATTGCTCTGTAGTACAGCTTGAAATTTGAGATGGTGATACCTCCAGATGTTTTTATTATTATTATTATTATTATCATCATCATTATTATTATTATTATACAAGATTGATTTACCTATTTTGGGTTTTTTGGTGTTTCATATGAAATTGAGAATAGCTTTTTCCAAGTCTATAAAGAATTGTGTTGGTATTTTGATAGGAATTGCATTCAATCTGTATATTGCTTTTGGTAGGATGGCCATTTTTACTATGTTGATCCTACTTATCCATGAGCATGGGAGATCTTTCCATCTTCTGATGGCCTCTTCAATTTCTCTCTTCAAGGGCTTGAAGTTCTTGTTGTACAGATCCTTTACTTGCTTGGTTAGAGTTACCCCCAGGTATTTTATATTGTTTGTGGCTATTGTGAAAGGAGTTGTTTCCCTGATTTCTTTCTCATCCCATTTATTTGTTGTATAAAGAAGGGCTTCTGATTTTTTTGAATTAATTTTATATCCAGCCACCTTGCTGAAGGTGTTTATCAGCTGTAAGAGTTCTCCAGTGGAATTTTTGGGGTCACTTATGTATACTATCATATCGTCTGAAAATAGGGATAATTTGACTTCTTCGTTTCCAATTTGTATCCCCTTGATCTCCTTAAGCTGTCTTATTGCTCTAGAAAGAACTTCAGTCCAAGTGGATCAAAGACCTTAACATAAGGCTGGTAAAACTAAATCGACTAGAAGAGAAAGTGGGAAAACCCCTCAAACTCATTGGCACAGGTGACAACTTCCTGAACAGAACACCAGCAGCTCAGGACCTAGACAAACAATCAATAAATGGGACCTCATGAAACTGAAAAGCTTCTGTAAGGCAAAAGACACTGTCATTCAAACAAAACGGCAGCCTACAGATTGGGAAAAAAATTTTCACCAACCCCACATCTGACAACGGGCTAATACCCAAAATTTACAAAGAATTCAAGAAATTAAATGCCAAGAAACCAATTAAAAATGGGGGAAAGAGCTAAACAAAGAATTCACAAAGGAGGAATTCCTAAAGGCCAAGAGACACTTAAAGAAGTGTTCAACATCCTTAATCATCAGAGAAATGCAACTCAAGACAACTCTGATATTCCATCTCACACCTGTCAGAATGGCTAAGATCAAAAGCTCAAATGACAGCACATGCTGGCGAGGTTGTGGAGAAAAGGGAACCCTCCTCCATTGCTGGTGGGAGTGCAGGCTTGTGCAACCACTATGGAGGTCAGTCTGGCGATATCTTAGAAAACTTGGAATAGCTCTGCCTCGGGACCCAGCCATACCACTTCTGGGTATACATCCAAATGACTTCTCACCAAATCACAAGGTAGTTTCCTCATCTATGTTCATAGCAGCCTTATTTGTAGTAGCTAGAAACTGGAAGCAACCCAGATTTCCCTCAACTGAAGAATGGATTAAAAACCTATGGTACATCTACACAATGGAATACTACTCAGCTATCAGAAACAAGGAAATTATGCAATTTGCAGCCAAATGGACAGAACTAGAAAAGCTCATCCTGAGTGAGCTAACCCCGACTCAGAAGGACACATATGGCATCTATTCACTTATAGTAGGATTTTAGCTATATAGTAGAAGGTATCAATACTACAACTAACACACCAAAGGGAATTTGGACATAGACTTCTTATTTTTAATTTTTAATTTTTATTTATTTTTTATATATTAGTTATATTTTTTCTATTTTTTAGTCTTTTTTATCTATTGTATGTTTATTGATTTGTTTGTTTAGTAGTTCTCTCTCCCAGGCAATGAGACACTTTTCACTGATGGTACTGCTTCATAGATCCCCAATGAATGAAGAGGCTCTTGGCCCTCATAC